>CALSCE010010655.1:1166474-1183266 GCA_943593645.1 Bovichtus variegatus | reverse complement strand
CCTAATCAGACCAGGAGTTCCCCAGAAAGTCCGCCAATTGTCTACAAAGCCCACGTCATTATCTGGACACCACCGTGACAGCCAGCGACGGAATGATGACATGCGGCTAAACATGTCGTCACTCGTTAGATTTGGCAGGGGACCAGAGAAAACTACGGAGTCCGACATTGTCTTCGCAAAACGACACACCGACTCGACGTTAATTTTAGTGCACTCCGATGGACGCAATCGGGTGTCATTACCGCCGACGTGGATAACAATCTTACTGTATTTACGTTTAGCCTTAGCCAGCAGTTTTAAATGTGCTTCTATGTCGTCCGCTCTGGCCCCCGGGATGCACGTGACTGGTGTCGAAAACCTCACGTACCTCATAATTGAGCTACCAATAACCAGAGTTGGCTTCTCAGCAGTCTCTTCTACAACAATATAAAATATACAAAAAATCTTCATAGACAACATTGAAATAACTCAGATTCAATACATACAATTTGTAGAAGACATAGAAAAATGTACATGGAAATACCATTATGAAATTGTCTGTACAAAGACTACGAAGTCAACTGGTATCTTCATCATTCCTGTATTTTAACTTTTTATTAGATTTTGCTCAACGATAAGATTGATCTGCTCCTTTCTTCAGAAATTACAAACTTCTTTAAATTTTTTATGTAAACATATACAACATTTGTGTCTTCATCTATACATATGTACATCTAACTCATGACATGCCTAGCACATTATTTAGCCAGAATTATTTTGAGTCTTCCTCAGACTCTCACTCATGTTCTATACACTCAAGACACTTTAAGGACTTTTATCTTCTTTATTGTCTCTTAAACAATTTTCAGTGCATTGCTACATTCACTCTTAACTCTTATGCTATGAAAAAATTTGAAACATTTGCTGTCCTCAAATGGCCAACAATTTAAAGACCCACACAACTAAACAAGCTAGTATCTGTGATTGTTGCTCGCAGCCCCAGACAGATGTCGCTGGCCTCATTACAAGATGTTTTTGTCATCATGTGGCAATTGTGTCCAGTGTTACAATTCCATTAAAAGAGTCAAATTGGATGCAAGAATGTGAATGTTTTGGTGACATTGCATTTATAACACAATCATTGATCTTGTAATGTTCCTACTTTACATTTTCTGGGATTCTAAACTATTGACCTTCCTCTAGGGCACAACATTGTTAAAAAACTTTGCCAAAGGGACATTTTTTTGTATTTAAATGTTGGACTCTTTTACAAGCTAGGGGCTTTAATGAGAAGTTTGGTATGAAAGTCTCGCAATAATCTATGCTTGTATTTGTAAAATAGTTTGCTTCGATTGGAATAGGAAACAATGGCTGATCCTGTTATTCAACAGTTTGACACATGTTGTTTTCTTTCTTTTCTTTTACTGGTCGTTTTGCTTTGATTTTAACTTTCGCTTTGGTGATCATATTTGGCCACTTTTACACTTGATTGTTATGTAAATTCATGTCAAGTTATCTCATGCCCCTTTCACATAGAGCAGTATTTACGGTGTATACCAAACCTAACATTTCCCCATGAACGATGAATGAAAATGAAGAAAAACTCCCCTTCAATGGAAACGTACTTGGCAATGCTAACCTTGCCTGAATAAAACTGTCTGCGGTTTTCCATGAATTATTGGATATAGAAGGAAAGTTAAATTATAACAATATTAAAGAGGCCATCCCAGCTCATATTCCAATCACACTGTGACACAGGGGTTGTGTTTTAGAAATATCACATTAATTGAATGTTTTTGAACAGAATTAAAACGACACGGATGAGAGGACAGAATCACTTTATTCCATGTGGGTAGATATCTGACCAAGGATACTTCCCGTAAATGTTCAAGATAAAATAAGACATACACCACCATGACATCAAACATCAGTGTTTCTTTCTGGTAATACTGACACTACTTTCACTAAGCAGACAGTTCACAGCCATTTCCATCTGGATGATGAGTTGCGTCCAATATTTTGGCTTTGACAGTTCAATTTACTGGCATATCTTTTCAAGATTATTCCGTCCTCTGTCCTCTGATAGTCATAACACTGCTCTCTGAATGATTGCCCTGTGAAAGCCTCAGTATAAATCTCCCCTAAAGAAGCCTGTTTGAGGCAGCAGAGGATATGAGGAGAAAATGTACTGTCTCAGACTCTGATGATAGATTTCTATAATGGAAGGCTGTTATTGAGGAGGCAACACTGTTAGTGATTATCCCTATCACTATGAAGTGTAGTCTGTGGTTGGAAAGCTCACAGATTCAGTAAAATACATGCTATATTGCCAAATAATGTTCTCGTATTTTGTTAGGACAAAGAAACATTCAATACAAGGTGAAATAGCCCTACCATGAATGTACTTTGTAGAAATGACGGTAAAAACAAAAGTCAAATAGCAACAGTAAAAGACCATAAAATCCAAAATAGTAGCCTACATGGAGGATTTTTCCGAATCCTCTTTTATTGGTCACACACATGTACACAGCACAGCACACAGTGAAATTTTGGCTTTGCATTTAACCAGCCTGGTATCAGGAGCAGTGGGCAGACACTATACAGCGCCCTGGGAGCAGTATGGGGGTCCGGTGCCCTGATCTGTCCACAGTCCATACTGCCGACCCTTTACTTCCCAAGCTAAGACCCTACTGAGCCATGGCCGCCCCACATTGCCGTCGTAGATGCATTGAATCAAATCAAATCAAATCAAGTTTATTTATATAGCCCAATATCACAAACTACACATTTGTCTCAGTGGGCTTTACAGACTGTACAGGATACGACCCCCTCTGTCCTTAGACCCTCGCACCGCACAAGGAAAAACTCCCTAAAAGATACCCCACAATTATATGGAAATATGGAAGAAACCTCAGGGAGCGCAAACTGAATTACCCTAAATCAAGAAACAGTACAAAACTTTTATCAACATGTGCCACTATCGCCATAGCAACGATTGCTTACAGTGATTATCCCCATTAGGAAAGGCATAACTTTACTGCCGTATTAAGAATAAAAAAAATTGCCTTTATTATTGTCTGACTAAAAATACAGTGATTTTATTTCCCATACTATTATTTTTTTCTTCTTATATAACAATAATAATAACAATTATATACAATGAAATTGTATAGAGCAAACAAAGAACACTTTTAAAAAAAGATGTGCAAGCACGACCAAAAAAACCCAACAGGCTCATCATGTGGCTCACTTAACTAATCAAAATATAAAGTTTTAAATAATACATTGATATAATATCAATTTATTCATTTGATTAAGGCAACTTAATCTGTTACTGTGCGTGAACGCTATGCAACCTGTTGCGAGTCTGACCGGTAGAAAGACTTGATTGACCTTGATGTAAAAAATCCTTCAAGTATGTACAGTTCTCTCACTTAACTAGGCTACATACATTTTAAAATAGAAAAAGGTTTTTGGTGGATTATCCTCAACTCTCTCGTTTAACTAGTCTAGATAAATTTAATTTAAATAAATACAAATCTTTTTGGTGGATTATCCTCTTGCCTGTATATTATTTCCCCCCTGATACCTGCCTATTCCAAGGAGTCCTATTGTCGGGGGAAAAGACCAGAGGATGAGTCTGGGTGTTTTCGCTCAAATTAAGCAGCTGCAGCTATTGGCGTCAAATGTAGTTTCAAAAATATTACAAAGTGAAGAAAGGATCTTCACTGCAGAGAAGCAGAGTTTGAAGCAATAGAGTTTTATTCTATGACACGCAGAACAAAACCCGAGGTTGTTACATGTAACTCACTGAATAACAACATCTCGAGTCCGTCTTTTATATACAAAATTGTCCTGCCTTTGCTAGATGGGAGCGGAGCTAAAATGTCATTTCCCTCCCCTAATTATTTCTTCAAACAGTTCAATTCATATGTTCATAATGGTGTTCAAGGTCCCACCTCCTTTCTTTCATGTACAGTAAGCTTTTTTCCATGACTGAAGCTTTTTTTCTTTGATTGCGGCCCAAGTTTATGTTCAAGCATCTATAGATAGTGATTTATGACTCAATAAAACGACAGGCTTCCATGCGCTGCAGGCCCTCTGCATCGATATGACCGTGGCTGATCTGACGTGGATTTTCCAGGTACAGTACGAGTTATTTTCTTGAAATAGTGAAACTGATAATCACGAAACTGCTAAGTCGGCACCACTGCTTTTTGCCAAGTAAAATTTGAGTCTATCCGCTGTGCTGTCAAACTTAGTAATGACATTGGACACATTTCTGAACTACAGACAGAGATGTTGTCTTTCAGTGTTTCAGTGTTACAGTGTTACAGTGTTACACTACGGCTCATAATGCCATAGCAATGAGCCGAGAGCAATTATCAACTCTGGCCCGATTTGGCATCTCAAAAATGTACAAATAAAACGGAGAGAAGAATTTAATGTTCTTTTTTATCTTGTATCAAGACAACAAGGGTTACCTGTTGATCTGTGTTGGACAGCTTCATGGTATTGTATTACATGTACAGTATTTCTCCAATTGATAAATTGGAGAAATACATGTAAAATGCGAGAGAACATTGGTTGACCGATCAAACTATTACAATTATTATTATTATTGGTGTATTATTTGGCCTCTTAACATGCTTTGCCTAGCATTAGCATTTTTATTTCACTGGTCTGTAAAACTTAATATTGTAATGGCTGGTGGCAACCACAAAGAATAGGACTCAAATTCACGACTCAGACACAGGGGTAAATTCAATGCAACAGTCTTTACTTGCCGGAAAACAAGTTTGGTACACAGGTGATCAATGGGAGACAGGCAAACAAATCCGACAGGGAGCAGGCAAAAAGGCGTAGTCAAAAACACGAGCAGAGATCAGGATAACCAGGAACATGGAGACAAAAATGCTGGGACACTCAATATGGAGAACAAAGACAAACAGGCAACAGACAAAGGGACAAGAGTGCTATATAAAGGGAGAGACTAATGAGGGAGTGACAACAGGTGAGGTGGCTGCAGACTTAAGAGACAGGTGAACACAAGCAGGGCAGGAAGTGAAGTCGGCTGAAACGAGAGGAAAGGTGAGTGACAAAGTAAAACAGGAAACAGATCAAATTAATCTTTAACTATGGGAGAGGGCGGAATGTTACAAATATGTGCTATTTATTTACTTACTTTAAGGTAAGTGCACTTTCAATACATTTGTTTCATTGTGTTTTAAGCCCACATGTTTAACATGTTGTGAAATAAAATTGAAAGTGTAGTAATGTATCTTTTGTGTGGACCTTGAACTAATGACTGCTCTCTTCCTTAGCATTACAGTGTGCTTTTTGCCCTTAATGGGCCATTGGCCATCTATATCCACAGGTCTCCCTACTCTGTGTGTATAGCTGGTGTGAAGACGCTGTTTCATGTCTCTGAGGCAGCATGGGCCGCAGTGTTTAAAGCACTGCATGCAAACAGATCCAAACAGAGAGTCAACAGTACTCACATCTTTTACTTAAGTAAAAGTATCAAACTACGGTGTAAAAATAATCTGTTCAGAGTAAAAATCGTGCATTCAAAAATCTTACTTAAGTAAAAGTACAAAGGTATAAGCATCGAAATATAAGTACCAAAAGTAAAAGAGTTTTTTATGAAGAATTTCAGAACAATATATGTATTGAATTACATTTATTGATTCATTCATGTGTTCATCACTAATGTTACAGCTGGTAAATATGTAGCTAATTTTAATTACTTGATATACTGCTAGGTGGCTTAAACTATAATAATGTATAATATATTGATACAAAATCTAAATAAACTAAGTATCTATAGTCCAGTGATTCTCAAAATAGGGTCTAAGGCCCCCCAGGGGTCCATGGCACTCAGGCACGGGCTCCACAAAATAATTAGTTATAAAGTTGTGTTGTATCATTATAAAGTGCATATCTGCAGATAGGGACCATTTGCACCAATAAAACAAGAATATTGTGTGTATTACACCCACCCATGTTAGTTCTGGGCCAATAGAAACTCTGATATGATTGTGACACACAGCAATGAGTTTGTTATTTTAAATTTGAAGTACTGACTGAAAGTCAGCTTCAGACTGCTAAATTTGTGAATAGAAATGTCTGACAAAAGACTGACATAGTCCTGATAAATCCAGAGGAAAGAAATCCAAGTCTGAGCCAGAATATGAGTCAGGACCTCCTCACCAACACCATAACTTCAGTACAGTAGAGTAGCTATTCGAGTCTTAACAGGTTCGAGAATTTACTTGAGACGATCAGAGTCTGACGCAATAGAGTTTATTCTTTAAAAACAGAGATAAACCCGAGCTGGCTTCGGCGCTGAACTGAAGAAAGACTGTCTGTGCTTGCTCTTTTATAGGCCAAGTGCCCTACCCTACTTAGTAGAGAATTGTATTCTCCACCCACTTCCTGAAATCATTCTGCCAGCACTTTCTAAATAAAAGTATCACATCTAGGAGGATCTCACCCCCTTGGCCAGGATTTTTTTTTGCTGACACTAGTATTTCTGAAGCTTTGGGGATTTTCCACATTTAGCTCATGTTAAGCTCATCCATGACTCCCTTAGTTCTGAGGTTCTTCAGGCCTAATTTTTTTAAATTGTATGACAATCCTGGTTACATTCACAATGTCTAACTTAACATTAGATATAGAGACAACCAATATGCTGAATACATTGGTTTACCTTATTATTTTAGAATACAGAGCATTCACTGGAAGAAGGTTTACTACAACGCTTTCTAATGTTTATTTTCTGAAAGCTTGGATGGGATCAATAACATGAAAAGTATAAATGCAGTCAAATTGAGTTTAAATGCAAATTGAATAAAATGACCCTCTGTAGTATATAAGGGGTACTAATATAATTAAAATTTAAATGTTTTGCTGTTTATCACTATGAAACAGGTCTGAAGTATTTAGGCTGAAAAAGTTTGAGAATACAAATAGTTCCAATGGGTTTGGCTAATCTAAGAGTACAAAATAGTAGTGAAACTTAATCTGTGTTATCCTGAGTACAGTATTTGAGTACAGTATATTCTTGCTGCCGCAACATGGTTATTTTATTATAAAGGTTTACTTTGCAAGCCAAAATAGTTTTCACACTGTCCGTTTGAACATGTTTCATCATTACACTACATTTCTGAAAAATACAACATTGAATTGATCGTAAACATGTCAAATTTAACAAATAATTCAGTAAACAGTGACCACAATTTGATAATTTTTGATGCCCGGTGAGAATATCACCAGGCTCCTTCAAAAATCACGTTGTTTTGTGAGTTGTTCAGTTAAGGGAAACTTTATAAAGTTTAAATAACTCGTAATTATTCGTGCCTTCATGTAAATTCGGCAAATGTATGATACATTAAATTATTTATTTCTTTGTTTAAAAAGCATTGTTAGTTTGTCCCGCCTGTTACTGTACCGCTGCCATCAGCTGTTCAGAGGTTCAGAGGGGTCACAGTTATTTCTTACTGTATATTATTAATTTCACACTCGCATCCCTTTCATTTTTACGTAATTCTGTTGAATAACGCAAATAAGAGATATTATCAGTAGAGGTGTGTCTCCTTCAGTCATCCTGCTATTTAATGCATAAAAACAACAATCTGTATCTGTGTACAAAAAAAAAGCTTCAGCATAATAATGTCATGTCTTGGTTCTCATGATATGATCATTATATGATAATAATCAATAATAAGCATAAAAGTATGCTCTGTTTGCTTTTCAGCCAAGGACCCAACGCTGACCCAGCAGGGATCCCTCACGGATCTTCCAAGGTACCATCCAGGAGGGAGGGGACATTCTAGCTGAAAATCAATATGTGATTAATAACTCTCACATGGAGAAGGGGGGCAGACTCCCAGCGGCTGGGACTTGGCCGGCCTTCAGTTAGGAGAGGAAATTATTGGTGGCTGCATCTGTAAGTCTGTAACCTAATGAGGCCATAACAGATCATTAAATTATATGTGTTATGTTACCTTTTTAATGAATCTAAAGAATGCGTTAAATGAACTGTCACTGCATTGTTCACGTATGTGGCTTTTTTGTTTGGGGTTTGGAGCGAGTGATATTGGTGCCTTTTAAACTGGGTGCTTTTGTATGTTGCACTTGCCTAACTGATCTGCAGAATGAGCAGTTTCAGAGATGTTAGTAGCTGCTGTCAAAGGAGACACTGATAGGCATTGGTTAATAGTTGGGTTAAGTCATTATTCCATCCCTCACACAATCAGACATGAGTTACTAAAACAAAACATCTTTCAACTTTATTTTGTCCCGACGGGCAATTGGTTTTACAGCAAGACACATTAGAATACATGGAGGACACATATACAGGACAAGTGGTCACTGGTGTCCGACTCTCACATTTTCAGTGTACGAAAAAACAGCAGCAAAATGTCAAGGCAGATAGAATCGAATAATAGCGGCAAAGTATGACCATATAAATATAAATTAATTGCATAGTGACCAGACGTGTTGAACACATGATCTGCCATCATAAACATCATCGACACCATGAACCACATCATCACATCGTCAACTGCACTGTACACACTTCGCCTCGTGCGTGGCCTTGTGACCCACTACCTCCTCCTCTGGCCTGTATTCAGAAGTGACATGTCTGTGGGGAGAAAGGAGTGCTTGTACTCTTAATAGGGGGTAATCTGAACATAGAGTAAAGGGGATGGAGAGGATGGACTTAGCCTTCCTCCCTACCTGTCTCTTGAACAGGTCAACTAGCATACTCTGCTGTACACCCAAGATCTTGCTGCTCACTTTTACTATTCCAGATGCATAGTTGGCCTTGATGCTGAGGTTCCCGTACCAAGAGGTTAACGAAAAAGCAGATTAAAAAAGATTAATACAGATAATACATATATATATATATACTGTATATACTCTCTATATATATTTGTAGATAGATTGAGTGTCCAAAACTGGAGTGGGATGAAAAGGCATTTTTTGCCACTCCCTGGAACCACTACAGGTACTGATACTGGTGATTTAGAGTCTTGCTTAATAGCAATCTAAAGTAATACTATTTCTAATTTCATTAAAAGTAAACTCAATGCGCTTTATTAAAAAAGCATACATCATGTAAACATTCAAGTGAAAAAATATATGGGGCTAGTGTTACCCTGTTACCAAAGTCTAAATGTAACGCTATAATGGAAACAAACATTCACTCTCGTCAATAACCAAAAATTCTACACTTTTTGCCATTTCAATCGGATTAGATAGGTACCATTAATGTAAATACAGGTATTGGGGTGTTTTAAAAAATGTCCATGGAGGGATGTCATCACCTGTTTCTGCTCGACTGTACAGACATGAAACTATCAATATCTCAAGAAGGGCTGCTGATAATTTGAGGCAACATAACCTCTTTACACAGTCATCAGTGGTGGGATCATTGAGCCTGTACTTTATAGGACTTACTACTCCCTCTATTGGCAATAATTGTTAGTATAGGACGTGAATTTTGAGGTGCAGAATTGTCCAATATTGATTTCATTCCTTGTGGTACTGGGTTGGGTGTTATTACTTTGAACTGTTGTGGACCCATGGGACTTGTTTCATGGAGTGAAAAATCATTATTTTGTGTCTTGGTGCTAGGCTAATAAAAAGACGTTAAAAAAATATAAAATAGATTGTCAGGCTACAGCACAGAGAAAATACTGTATCTTACATTGTGGATTGACTACCAACAGCGAGGCCTTTACTTCATTTTTAGACTTCAGTGAAGCTTCTACAGCCAAACAGGGAAGTCCCTAGGCTCACTCCTGGCTGAATTCACCCTGTAGACCTGTAAGTGTTCTTACTGTGTTAAGAAAGAATATCATAAACCCCCTATAACACCCCTTTGCTTTTCAGTGAATGCATTCGAAGTGCTTCATGTTTTTTTATTGTTATAAATAAACCTGCTTTCATGAAACTACAGTAGCTTTACAAGAAAAATATTAGAAAAGCTCAAAGTTGACCGGCCAATATCCCATTCTCGCCTGGGGTTGCATTGCTTTTGAGTCTCTATAACAACACACATTACTGCACAGATTCATCTGTCACTGCATCAACTCTCTGGTTGCTGGTGTGCATATGTACATCCTTGCATGTTAGGTGTATGTATTGTTTGTGTGTGCTGGATTTGACTGATGGCTGAAGAGTTCTGGCTGTTGCCTCTGACAAGCCTGGCAGATGGAAGAGTAATTGTGATCAGACCTTCAGCATCTTTCAGCGGGGCATCAGGTGAAGACAGGAGGTTTTAATGGACAGGATGAGATGAGAAGTGGGTCCAACAGCTGAGGCTCTGCCTCAGACGCCCGTGCAATCAAGACTGACAGGTGGCGATGGCTGACATAGAGTCAGAAGGAGTAGAGTGGAAATGTCTTGATTCATCCTCTACATATCAGAGTTGTCTACATTTCTGTCTTCATGTTGTTCTCATGCAAGCACTTGCTGGATACACACATGCTTGTCTGTTAAGTTAGTATTACAATACATTTAGCTCATGCTTTTATCCAAAGCGATTTACAGTCAAGTGCATTCAACCGTGTGGATACAACCAGTGTCTGGGCAGTCTGAGCGGGATTCTGCTCAGCTGTCAGGAAGCAGCAGCTATCAAGGAATTGCAATGAGAACATTGTCTTTTTCTTACTAGAGTATTGCGAAACATGAAGGTACAGTATGTGAGAGGGAATGAAGTCTATAACTGGTTTGGAGCACTTCAAACTCTCCTGTTTAGTTTGTTATTTATTTAGGCTGGTGTAAAATCTGTAAATTAATCTCTGGCTCAGACCAAACAACCACACAGAGAACACTGTCATAGTGAATATGGGAATTGTAGCATTCATTTAGAAAAGAAACTACAAAATTCTATCGATCTATGTTCAGAACTCTGCACCTGTCAAGCAGGATCCAGTTGTCTTTCAAACAGCGGCACCAACAAGTACACCACATGGAAACACTAGTAGAAAAGTTGTCTGTTTACTGTAAAGAGGAGTTTTCCCTTGCCAATATCACTGGCACTGTCATATGTAACGTCATTTTTGAATAAAACATTGTTTTAACTTAAAACATTTTGCAGCATCAGGCACAAGACTTGTTTTCCTTTCTCTGTCTGACCTTTGGCTCCACCTTATCACTTTTTCACAAGTTTATTAACCATTTAATTTGTATTTTCGTTTCAAACTCCACTCTTTGTCCTGATTTCATATGATAATTTCCACTTGACCTCTGACATTACATGGACGGATCCACTTGAAGGAGTGGGGGGTGAAGACAGTACCACTTTCTGTACCTTATAGGGTAGTCTTTTTTAGCCACGTTAGCCTTAATTACAACTCGTTAAATCGATGACAATGATCTTTATTGGATTGTTTGTGAGAGTCCAAGTGTCATCCATCAGTTGCACTCACAAAGACAATCTGCCCACTGTTGTTTAGCAACAACGCAAACCCGTGTCATAGAGAGGGTATGGAAGAGGGGGGTGGGATTAAACGATGATTCTTAGTAATTAAGTTACCCAAGTTTCTCAAGGAATTGTTTCAGCCCTAAATGCAAGGTGCCTCTTGGGAATTGCATCCGTCACATATCTGATTATTATTGAGCTCTGGTCTTTGCATGATGTATCTTGCATAGTTTCTATCTGAATGAAAAACATTGCTATGACTGCGTTAACAGTTTTATAGAAAAGAGTGATTTCCTCTGACTGCCTGACTCATGTAGCCTCTTCTTTGTAACATCCCGTCATGTTTGTTAATTCAGGTAGTCAGGTTAAGTTGCGTATCAGGTTTATGTTTTATGTTTGATGTTTAGTTTATAATTTCGATTTATGTTTTGTCGTGTCTTATTGTTCACTTGTTAAGTTACAGTCACTCGTGTCTAGTCTTGTCATGCACTGTTTGTCATTGCACTTCCTATTTTATTTTGTACTTACCTTTCCCTCTCTTTTCAGAGCACTTCCTGCCCTTGTGTGTTTCCCGCCTGTGAGATTGTCAGCCGCCTGTCTTGATTGTTGCCACCTGTGTCCCATTACCTCTGGTATATGTAGTCCTCGTCTCCCTTTGTCCTGTGCCAGTTCGTCTTGTGTTGCCAAGAGAGCCGGCGGTTTCCACCAATGCAATTTGCTTTTTTCTACGTTTTTCCTCAGAGTGATTTTTTGTTGTACTTTGTTGTTCGTAGTAAAGACCTTTTTTTATTTTGAAACCTTGTCCTGAGTCGTGCATTTGAGTTCCAGCATTTGTGTCACGTCCTTAACATTCTTACTACCGTCAATGCATGAATTTACATGCTTTTACAAACATGGATGAAATTTGGTGAGTAAAAGAAGAAGCTCCTGTTCGAGGGACAGCTGGTTGATAAGAATTATGGTGGCTTCTTTTTTATTGGGAGTCAAGTATAGGTGCACTTTGCCTTAAATCAGCTCCTGACATATGGATGTGTCCCTTAGAATGTGCTGACTGTGACCTGAGGAGCCCTCAACCTGATCCCTCATTGGGTAAACATGTTTCCGTAATAATGGTCCAATGGCGTCATGCCACTTGCATAGATTGAGAGAGTCCTATGTGGTAGATCTACTATAATGCATCCAGCGTAAGTTAAATACCCCAAGAGAAAGCCTTTGGACCTTTGGGATAGATGACGTATACTGCGACTACATCTCTGTAAATTCACTTGTACTAGTGCAGTGCCCGCTCGGTATGCGCTCGTGCCGCTGCTTCTCGGGTTTTAAAGTGAGTCTATACACGTGTTTATGGTATCAAATACAGTCTACGCATCATAAGTGCAAAAGCTGCCATGAAAATGTTATGGCCTCAATAGAGTCAAAGCCCCATTAAATGTGTATGCCCCGGGCTCCTTGAACACTTTGGAAAAAAGTCGAAGTTCAGACTGACCGACTCATAGAGACATCTTTATTTAAAAGGTGGTGCACCATTTTGGCTGTTCCGGGCACCTGTACGGTAACGGTACATATAAACGTGCAATGCGTTTAACACACACACAAACACACACATCCTCATTTCTATCCCCGGTAACGTAATGGCACGGACTGGCGTGCTATTTTGTGAGAAAACATACAGAGACATCCCATAGTGGCCGTTAGCGGATGTGGCCGTGCTGTTGTGTAGATTTTGATGCACTGCACTCCCTTGGGTCCTCAGCTACACACACGTCAGGCGTGAAGTAGATCGGTCCAAGGGTTGGAGAGACAATCGAAACTCCGATACACACACACACACACACACACACACACACACACACGTCTGTCATCATAGTATGATTGCTCATCCTCTGTTCTCCTTGGCCTAGCTCAAATAAACCTTCAGTGTAAGACATCAATATGGTCTCTTGCAGCTTCTTTGGCTTCCACTCTGCTCACATTAGATTTCCTTCACAGTCTATTGCTGCATCTTCCAGACTATTCCCGGCTTCTGATTTTGTTCCTCTTCTGTAACTCAGTCCATGCTTGCCAATGACTTGAACAATGTCAATAACCTGCTCCATCACCCCTGTCGCCTCTGTCGTATCTGTTCTCTTATGACGGACATCTGATTTTCATTCAACAGGCACTTGATGTCCGCTCTGCAATCCACCATAGATATGTGTTTTCACGTTCTCTATGGTGTCCCCTTTTGTAATGTTCCTAATTTCTTTGATTAATGTGTCTCCAGTCATTAATTTGTCGTAAAGAGATTCTCTTGCGTGGTAAAAGCTAAACAGCCAGGAGAGCAGACTGCCTGGGGAGGAGAGAGGTCGGCACTCTGCAGCCGCATCCGTCAGACGGAGGCTCCGTCATCCGTCCTTCAGCGGCCGAAGAGACTTGAGCTCAGCCAGAACCAGAACCAGCCCTGCAGTCCCAGCGGGCTGCTGGACCTGTGTGAGGGCAGCAACAACATTATCAGCATCACCCTTCAAGATTTATTTTCTTTTTCTCTCTGACCATTTCTTCGCAGCCTTTTCACTTTTTCTGCCCTTCATTATCCATTTTATTTGTATTTTCATTCAACTCCGCTCTTTCTTCTGTCCTGATTTCATTTAATATTTCCTGCTTGACCTCTGACATTACATGATGGACCACTTGAAGGGGTGTGGGGAGGTAGCCTATTGACAATTTTTGGACTGTGTAACCCCTAATCAAATGGGCTGTTCTAACATATAGTGATCCCTGGCCGGCAGGTCAATATTTCTTTCACACATTGCTGGTGATGTCCTTACGGCCCATGTTGTGTTTGCCATAATTACCACATTGCCTGTCGGAGCCTGCTGTTTTATCCAGTCCTCAGGCCTTTTTAACTAATAAATTCAGCCAAAATCATCAGCTCAGCGTGTGAGTTCCTGGCGTCAGAATCCCTTCCTGTTAGGTGCCCTGAGGACTGGACAGTGAACTACTGACGGAAAATAATGTCTATCAGTGACTGCATTTGAATAATAATTTTTTTTTTAATAAAATGGCTTACAAAACTGGTGAATATTTACAGACACTAATCCGTCTGTCTTGTATGTTAGTACAGAGTTAAGGGGATGCATTGTGTCTTGTCAACAGGCCAGTCAATCACATTCCAAAATTCTTTCCTACTCAGATCTTCCCTGTCCAGACTGTGAATCCTGTGATGCTGACCTGGGTGTCTTGGCTAACTGTCTGAGGTTACTGGCATGTCACTCTTTATTTGAATTAACCGGTATGAATTGAATGAATGTGCTGCTTTAAGACTAGTGTAAGGCAGTGGCCCTGACTATTAAATATTGTACAGGATGTTGCAAGAACATTTCTTTCATAGAAAGAAGCAGTCAAGGTGAAACCGTCCAAGATCCAAAAGAAATAAATCAAACTTTTCAAACTTCTTACAGTAACTTATACTCTTCAAGTTATGTTAACCTACCCCCTCAGAAATAGAATTGTACCAAAACAACTTAGAACTACCCACACTATCAATAGAAATAGCTGATAGCTTAGATGCACCATTCACCCCAGAATAACTTAATAAAGCCCTAAATCAAATGGATTCCTAGCAGAGATCTATAAACATTTCTGGCACATACTCTCACCACTATTTCACAGAACTACGGTAAAAATAAAAACTAACTCCACCATCCCTACATACATGAATACGGCCACTATGTCACTCATACTAAAACCTAACAGAGACTTGTAGTTACCGTCCAATCTCTTTAATCAATACAGATTTAAAAATGATCATCAGAGCCTCAACCGCCAAGATTGAAACAGCCACCTCCATTTTAATCCACCCAGACTAAACAGGCTTCATCAAAAACAGACACGTTTCCGATAATACCTGTAGACTATTATTATTATTACTATAATTACTATTATGACTATCACAGCAAACAAGAGATAAAACTATAATTGTATCACTAGACACAGAAAAAGCATTTGACAAAGTAAATCTTACTCGGTACTTTTTGCAAATTTGGTTTTGGAGAATTGTTCATCAACTAGATCAAAATCTTTTACACCTCACCCATGGCCACAATAACCACAAATGGTATCACATCAAAAGATTCACACTTCACAGAGAAACCAGACAAGGATGCCCACTCTCGCCTTCTTTATTTGACATCTTCATTGAACCTCTCGCCGCAACAATACGACAAAGTACTAACATTGTAGGTATTAAGACTAACAATTTGCAACACAAAATAAGTCTTTACGCAGATGATATATTACTGTTTTTACAAGATCCCTACATGTCATTACAAGAAACTTTCAATCTAATCAGCAACTTCTCTGTGATTATACTTAGAACTGGAATAAATTCACCATATCACTCTTGTTGAAGAGGCTTGGGATTCTGCAACACAAAACTACTCCCCTTATGGTCGGAAACATGAAGTACTTGGGTATTCAAAGTCAGACCTTTCTAACCTCAATTACAGCCCACTTTAAAAAAAAGATGGCTTCACACAATGGCCAAATCTCCCAATCTCACTGATAGGACGAATCGCAACAGTTAAAATTTAAATTCTACATCAACATATTCAAAAATACAGTAATCTCTACAACTCTGATAGCCTAGTGGAAAGCTAGCAAAATCAGTAAATCATCACAAACACCCTGTAAGTACACCCCAATTTTGGCACAGCCCTGACTTCCAGCCGGGGCAACACTCCTATTTACTTTCTCACATGGCAACACAAAGGAACATTTGTGTATGAAAATAACAAATTCTTAACTTTCAACATACTTATCTAGAAATAGGGAGTTGGGGGGCATCAGCTGTTTCAGTACCAACAACTTACTGTAAATCCATCATTGGAACTAAGATTATCATAGCAACCCTCGAAACTAGGTGAAGAAATCATGAAATTGTCTTTAAACTCTATAAACTTTTCTCTAGCTCAGATGTTCTATCACAATCCCGACCTCAAAATGGGAACATGACCTAGCTATCCCCCCCACTTCTGCACATAAATATGCAATCCCACCATCTCCATCTCCCAGCCTGCTCGGAGATATTACACTGATCAACCTCCCAACCAAACACAGAAACCCGTTACCCATAATTCTAAGTATCGGCAAGAAAACCGTACAATTAAACTGGAAATCAAAGCAATCATTACACATGAAACACTGGATCGACCTTCTCATAGAAAAATACAGATGGAGAGAGGCAACAGAAGAAACAAAAGATGGACAAGCAAAACTGAACTGTAAAAACTCAATGTAATAATATTATAATGTGTATGTGTATGTATGGGTATATGTGTGTTTATAAGTATGTGTGTGTGTGTGTGTGTGTGTGTGTGTGTGTGTGTGTGTGTGTGT
>CALSCE010010655.1:1142008-1163296 GCA_943593645.1 Bovichtus variegatus | reverse complement strand
TCTATCTATCTATCTATCTATCTATCTATCTATCTATCTATCTCTCTCTCTCTCTCTCTCTCTCTCTCTCTCTCTCTCTCTCTACAGTATCTATCTATCGGATATCCACTTCCACACACTGTTAAGGAAAAATTACCCTGAGCACATATCACTGGTCTGAGCTGTTTTTAAAATGAGTCTTCTTCACATTGCCTGAGCACGTTGGGCTGAACATGCCCCGTCTCTCCTCCAAAGTCCTTGGAGAGTTGTGCCGAGGGCACTTCATGACAGACACTCTCCGCCACCATGTTGCTTCTGTTTGCATCACTCTCCTGCTTTCCCACACTTGTCCCTAAAAAACTGAATCAAGTGAAAAAACGGTTTGGAGAAAAATACATTATTTTTTTCTGATGGATATTGCCTCATATCAAAGGCCAGCGTGGATGCCGTCGGCGAGGCGAGTGGGTGGAAGCATAAAAATTATTTGGACCATGTAGTCCTATTCTGTTGACCAAGTGGTTTGGCTGTAGCTCTTTGCAAATAATACAGTCAATATTAAACACCCTTAAATCCCCTTAAACACATTAAACAAATTCAAAGATCCATCTGTAAAACTATTTGTCTTATTATGAAGTTAAGTAACTCTGTAAATGGAGTACAGACATATAAAGGACGTGAGATTTGAACAAAAACATGTCAGAAAAAGATGGGATTTTCAATCTGGGATAATCTATTTTTCTGTCTTTGAATACGGGATAGCATTTACTTTCCTGAAATTGTCCCCTATTCTAGCATGCAACACCTGCTATGACTCCCTGGTTGTTTAGATAAAAGCATAAACCCAAATACTTTCCCACTAACCACATAATCCTTTTAATCCTCACAGTAGGCCAGAACCTTGTTAATGTCAACACCGCAGGAAGAGATGTTTTTTGAATAAGCAAAATGTTTGGATGTCAAATATAATGTATGTGGACTGAGAAACCTTTATTCTGTAACTGCAGTGTATTGAAACATTAATGTGAAGACATAGACACAGAGATGAAACTATGCTGTATTGTGCGTAACATGGAAGTTCTAGGTTATCAGGGTTGAAATAGCACCACAGGTGCATTTTAAGAAATCAAAATAAAGAGATCTTTATTCTCCAATTTTTGTCAAATACTTATTCTTACTAATGTTCCTGTTCTTTTTAAAGTGAAAAACCAAAACACATTTTTTTCTACTTCAATTGACCCTGTGAGTAGATCGATGAAATTAAATGTTTTATTCAAACAGGTAGTCTCATTGATATTGAGATCTGACCTGTGTACAAGAATAAATAAATACACATATAATTCAAGCATAGACAGACAATTTACAGACAAAAATTAATTTTCACAATTATGAAACACCTTTTAAAATGTTCAAGTGAGGTCAGAGAATTTAGGAATGTTTTTTTGGAACAAAGTATTTCATGCTACTTTCCAAGTTCAGTGTGAACAAGAAGTACAGCTCATTTTACAATGTTGTGATCTGACACTGTAGTAGTGTATTTAAATGAGACCAGTGACGCAGCAGTTCTTCTTTATACTTTAACTCGCCCGCAGGGACGAAAATACTAGTTTCCTCTTGCTTGAAGCAGATAGGTAACAGCGTGATCTAAAGCCATACTACGCGCTATATCTAAGCAGAGTCTGTGGTGGAGTTCACACTGGAACCATGGATACACAACCCAGAATGCTTACTAATTTCATTACATTTTTAATGTGTGCTGACAATGGATGCTATTTTCCCACAAGCCAAATCACGTCAGTTTTTATTTATAAAGTGCCAAATCATAACAGAAGTTATCTCATGACACTTTTTACATAGAGCAGGTCTATATCGTACTCTATGCATGAAGGAATGCACAAAGGAAATGGAGGAGCAAAATAAAACCACTGTAAGTGAAACATTTTGCTGTCTGTTTTCATTCGCAGTGGCATTCCAAAGTCAGTTGTATTAATGTCTCGTCAATTTTGATCCGGCCTACATGTCAAGTTAGGTTCTCAATAAATGTCGGCACGCCTCCACTGTCTGCAAGTTGGCAAGCCAGCTAGCTCCGCCTTCAGGCTGCTCGTGTCCTGAGCATGTTCAGGAGCAAATGTTCTCTGTGATGAAGATCAACAAATCCTCTCACAGATCCTGCCTCACAGACAAACATCTTGCCTCCATTCTGGAAGTCAATACAGCCCGTGGCCAGCCGGGCCTAAGCATCTTTTTTAGCAATACATTTTTGAGATGTTTATTTCAATAAAGTAATAACTCTGTGCGCAGGTTGTGTTCAACACTAGTAAGGTTGCGAGAGAGCGAAACACACACAAAAACACAAAGAGAGAGAGAAAGAGGGAGAGATGGAGAAAGAGAGAGCATGTATGTGTGCGACGGCAAATTAATAATTATGATTTTATTAAACTGCCAATCTGCCACCACCACACGCAAATGATCTCCTTTACCCCAGTACAGTGGCGCGTGATAGCTTGTGTGCGGTGGCTCAATCGAGGGAGAGAAAGAGCGAGGGAGCATGTGTGTATGCAGTGACTATGTAGTCAGCTGTAACGTAGCCGTGCAGTCAGTTAATTTGTCGGTGAATAAATACTACATCTCAAGACCAAAGGGTTCTGGTTAGCCCTGAAGCTAGCAGCAACAACAACGGCTCAAGCCTAAGGTGGGCTGACTTTTAAGATAGACCCTCTATTCTCATGTGACAATCCACTCCTTCAAGTTTTTACAGGAGGCTATGTGAGGCTATGTGAGTATAACAGTATTATTATACTGTGCATTGGTAACCCTCACCACCCCTTTGGTTTCACACCGCTTACTCGCAGGAAGTTAGGATGTCAAAGTTGATGTTTGGTTGTGAGTGGTTTATATGGCAAAGATGAGTTCACTGCTAATGCACACTGACCAGCTGCCCCTGTTCTGTAACTGATTCTAATGTTGCGTTTTGAACTGTGACTTCATCAACTAGCAAGACCATTACTATGGTCCCTATTTCCCACAATCCCCTTCTATTGGTCTTTCTGTCCTTATGTTCCTGATGGCCATGTTTTTTGGTCTGATTCAGTCCTCCTCTGACTTTCTGTTGGGCTTGTGAACGCTTCATTATCCGTGTATGGCTCCACCACCCTCGGACTTTCTGTTGGGCCTGTGAGAGATTCTGAGTCTGAGTCTGATTCACTCTCCTGTCTTGTTGCTTGTGATTACTTGTGGGGCTGCTACGAGCCCGTATGGGAGTGAGTCTCTGGGATCCCCACTCTCCCTGCGGACTCTGAGATCATCTAGCTTGCTGTGGGGGGGTATTACCTTCCCCTTCCGACCCAGGGCGTGCTTCTCATCTGTGTTATGGTTATGGTTATCATAATAAGGTTATGTCTACATAATCTATCATTAGTCGTGGATGAGCACATGTAAACAGCATACCAAGTGCCAGAACTACATGTAAGCATGACCAAATATGGAAAAAACCTCAAAGTCTGACCATAAGGCTTAGGATCATCCAAAACGGTTTGTTTGTAAGAAAATAAAGGGAGGGGGACACATTCCGCCCCACTCTCCACCAATGAGGTCAGGGTATGTTGGGAATAAAAGTACAAGCACAACCTGTTTATTGTCAGTCTGGTACCGCTACCACACTCTGGTTTAACTCTTTTCTGTTAAGAATAAACTCTACTGCATCGGACACCTGTTTCACTTTTTTTTAAAGTCTGAAATTTAGGGAAGCAGCATTCTTTTGGAGCGGCAGCTCCAGCAGCAGCCTCATCTGATGAAGACAAAGACAAAGGAGTCTTTCACAGGAGGATAAGTGGGAAGAAAAGCCAACATTGACTGGGCTAAGTATTTCGCTCTGCTTGTTCTTCCTTTCCTTATTCAAATGTGTATATTTCCCATTCCAGTTCATGTCTCTTCTCGGAGATATTACAGGCCTCGCACATGCTCGCAACCCCACAGTAACCTCTCTGCAGTTGTCTATCCCACCCGCTCCTCACATACAGAACTCATTGTTAAAGGGAACTGCCGGTCAGCTACTCGCAAGACTGAGTTCATCTCTGGTTACGCCTCCCAGTGTTGACTTAGATTCCACCAGATAACACTTCCACCCCTGCTGCTTTCTCCACAGCCTACTCCTTCACCCACTCAACAAGACCCACTGGCAGAGGTGTACTGTGTACTAATCTCCACCAAATGGAGATTTTCTCTCTACCCATTGCCAGACTTCAACCACTCATCTTTCGAATTCCATGCCGTCACTGTAACTCAGACGGTTACATTAAACATTGTTGTTCTCTACCGTCCTCCAGGTCCTTTGGGGGAGTTTTTGAAAGACTGAACCTCCTGTCTAACATCCCTGAAAATGGCCCTCCACTCGTACTTCTCGTGACTTCAACATCCAGTCAGAGAAGTCAACAGACTTATTATCTCTCCTATTCTCCTTTGCTCTCTCCCTGTGTCCGTCCCCACCTACTCACAAAGCCGGCAACCACCTCAACCTCATATTCACCAGAAACTACTCTACCTCAAACCTCTCGGTAACACCGCCTCACATCTTTTTTCATTTCCTACTCTCTCCTCCTCTCCCAATCTGACAAACATAACTCCCCAAACACTGTACCTGTCTGCTGTGACCTTCGCTCCCTCTCTCCCTCCTCTCTTGCCTCAGCTGTGCTCTCAGCCCTTCCTTCATCTGACTCCTTCTCACTCATGCTTGCCAACTCTGCTACAGACACTGTCCTCTCTGCTCTGTCCTCTTTTTTGGACTCTCCTCTCTCTCCCTTCATTGCAGGTTTGCCAGTCCCCTCCAGCTCCCTGGATGGAGGACCAGTGCATGCTGACAGAACCATCCTAAGGGGGGCTGAAAGAAAATGTTTTGAATCAAAACACCCTGACTATCTTTGCCTATCAATCTCTTCTCTCCTCTTTTGCTTCCTCTATGTCTGATGCAAAAAAGTGCTTTCTTTCAATCTAAAATTCATTCCTCCTTCTCCACCCCCAAAAAAGTATTCACTATCTTCATTAGCCAAGTGTTTATGCACCTCTGGTGGCATTTTTGTTGTGTTGTTGGAGTTCAAGGGGATTCTTGTTCCCCATTTCAGCTGAAAATCATGAAGAATTGACTGGCTTTGCTTTTAGTGTTTTTTCATCCAATTTTGAGGGATTAATTTTTTCTGGATATTGCCTTCTCATCTCAGCCCACACCTGGTTGCAAAGTCCACTAAGACCCACTTTGTCTTCTCTTTTTCCTACCGCTGGCAGTCTTGCTGCCTGGTAGATTTCTTCAGTTGTGTATTTTCCAGCTGTTTGCATGAGCAAGGCCTTGATATGTCCCAGTGCCAATTTTACTCCTGCCATACTTTCTTTCAACGCTGTGATCCACTTATGTGCTCCTTCGTGGAGGTCTGGTAATCTGCTTACCAACCTGATCATATCAATGAATGACCATGACACGTATTCAGTTTGCCCTTGTGCCTTAGTTATTATTGGGCACTGACTATATTTCTGATATGGAGAATCAGTTTCTTCATCCTCCAGTTCCTCTTCTAAGTTTTCTTGCCAAAACAGCTTTCCACTTCTCAGCCGTCCTGTTGTTTGCATTAGTTCACGCTGTGATTCCTCTTTTAAATTATTTATTTGGCACTCTGTTTCACACATTATTTCTGTAAATGCGTTATTTAACTGGAGTTTCTTTCTTTCATGATGCCACTCATCTGTACCTTCATTCTTGGCGGACAGCTGAGAGTACTCTGAGAGTAATGTTCTCTGTCTTCTTCACTTGACCAATTACCCTTTTCTACCGCTTGCTGATATTTTCTCCATGTCTTCCTCGGCTATTAAGTCTCTGCTTGGCCTCTTTCGTGGCTTTGTTGTGTCGGTTACTTTTCAAACAGAGGCTTTCTCCGGATGGCACGTCATTTCCCTCGGTATACTCAGACTCCATTTCAGTAGATATGTCTTCTCTTGAATTTGTACTTGGCTCCTGTTTCCATGCCGACTTCATCTTCCTTATTATTTTTCCTAAATGTTTTTTACTCTTCCTCTTGTCACTTGTTGGTGTACACCGTGTCACTTTGAACTTCCATCTAACTCTGCCATCTATTTCAAGCTCCTCCTCTTCATCATCTACTTTTGTCATTGGAAATTTTCCTATTTCAGACAATTTCCTGCGTCGAGTGGTGGCCTAAGAGGCAATGGTGGGGCAGTAGGTTGCAGTTCTTGTTCTTCCTGTATTTTTCTTTCTCTCGTCAGTGCCTGTGTGCGTCTGCGTCTCTCTTGTCTAAACCAACCCACTACTTGTCTTTTCATGGTCTTCTTCCCTTCCTGTTCTTTATTTATGTCTTAGGCTTGTAGTGTTTTATATTGGTTTCCACTGCATGACAGCATGCTTCATTGAAGGTGGCTTATTTTGGCCACTGTAGTCTTCCTGATGTCCTTTCATGCCATTTTTTCATGAACTGTTGGTACAGTTTTTTACAATCCGAATGTTGTTATATTATCACTTTGGTGCTGACATGCCATCTCCCTTTGTTACTTTTGCCCCCATGTATCCTCTGTTGGGCGCTGCTGGCTAGTGAACTGGGATTTCTGGTACGCTGACTTCTTTACACAGTTACTTCAAAATTATTTAAAAAATGATCCTTTAATTTTACTCTTACCCTTTGCCCGTTCAGTCCTCTCCTCCACAGGAACACCCCAGCACACAGCTGAAATATTACTGATAAAGACAGCGGTATCCGCAAATGTTGTGTTAGCTTTCAGTCGCCGTCCCGAAAACCCCTTAGCGATGTGCGCAATAATCTATTTAGTCCCCTGCCCATTGAGACCCTTCCCAAAGGGAGCAAAAACAGCACACGGCTGATATGCTATTGTGATGAAAGCGATATCCACAGGTACTGTTTCTAGCTTAATATGGTTTCTATACAACAGATCTGGTACGAACCCTGATGACAAAACGTTAAATGCGTCACTAGTTTTATTGCAATACACCACTATTCTGACACAATGTCTGTCTACACTTTGAGTGTCCACTCTATTCTCATCTGTGCTTATTCTATGCTTTTTTACAGAGGCGTGTATTGACATCTAAATCAATACTCCCATAAACACATTAGGTAAACATCCAACATGCTACACACATTCAGCAAACCTTCATCCATCCTTTCCCCATCATCCATTCTTTCTGCACCATACTACACTAAGAAAACATTAAACATAAATTTGCATCAAACTCTGTCCCGCCAGTGATTTTAGTTTTATTCTCAAGTTTAGTGTTATTACTTTAGTGAACCTGTTTAAATTTTTCCACTTTTTTTTTCCACAATCTTTTACTTATTTTCTCTTTTAATTCATTTGAAGTAGATTCTTTAGAGGAGTGACACTCTGATTTGCCTCACCTGGGCGGAGTCCTGCATTCAGACACATCAAAATTTGCAGTTGAGAAAAAGGTTCTTCTTACTTCTATTTGTGTGGCCACTGACGTGTTGAAATGCAGGTTGATCCACACAGGCTGTGAGAGTTCAGAGTTCTGGCACTCATGGCTGGCTACTAATTTAATGTCGGAGGAGAGAAGTCCAAGTCTGGACCAGAATATGAGTCTGGACCTCCTCACCAACATCTGAACTTCAGTACAGTTGAGTAGCTATTGGACTTAGCAGGTTCAAAAGAATTCTCTGGAGACGATGTAAAAGAGCTTTTTCTTCAAAGAGCAGAGATAAACCTGAGCCTGGTCCTGGAACCGGACTGAAGATACACTGACTGTGATTGCACGTTATAAGTCAAATACCCTGTCCTCATTGGTAGAAAATTGGGGAGGAATATCAACAATTTGGATTTTTTACATTTGGCAGTGTTCATTGTCGATATTTACAATTGTTCTTACATTACATATGTCATACATGGAATTCTAAATGCTAAATTAAATTGAGTTGCCAGCTTGGAATTGTAACTAATAAGAATGTAATTACGGATAACTACAATTGCATTTCAGATATCTAAAAAACAAATGTAACTAGTGCACATTATATACGTACTAGTCTATTATACTGGGGATAACTACAATTACTTGCAACTAGTTGGAATTTCATTTTAGAATCAATCTTTTTAAAAGAAAGGTTTCTGTATTTAATTGTTGGGGTGACAACTGTGTATTTTAGGCCAACTTGCTTTCAGAGAAAAACAATGACCCTGAGCAACAATTGCACAGGCTTGAGCTAAATTCATATTTTGACTTGATGAAAAGTTAGCATGAGAGAAAGAATTACTCGACTCAGCAACAGTAACGGGTTGAGATAACTTGTAGAAAACACGAGAGAAGTAAATTAGTTAAACCTACCTACATTTTTGAACTAGAAAAAAGGTTTTAACATTAATGTGATGTGTTTAGCATTTTGAACTGTTGAACCATTGTTTCAACTGTGTAACTTTTTCTAAAAGTTTAATTAAGTCATAAAACCTGTGCAACGTGTTACTAAACTCATTTAAGTTGCTACATCCTATATATTTTTATAGGAAAGACGTGCGTTAAAGTCCATGAATAGTTTTTTTCATTAAAACGCATTTTTAACTACATAATTACACAATAACAAGTACAGCCTTATACATGTGTTAAACACGCCCTTTTGCATTAGTGTGTTTGTCCAGCACCCTCCTCACGACCACTATCAGGGTTATCCACAGAGCTCCATCAGTGCTTGGAAGAGCGGTTCCAGTGTTCCTCGACCCTGAGTGCTGGCCTTTAGGACAATACCAGTGTTCTCTTCCCTTTGAGTGGCCGCTGGAATAAATTGGAAGCAAGACTGAGCGGGGGCGCCGTATCCAGGTCTTACGATACATCCCTGGAGCAACCCTATTACCGGACAGGAACTTCAATATTGAACCATTCTGACAAATCTCAGGGTTTACTCAGGATTTAAAGTTGAGGTACTTTCACCTGTCTTTACTTTACTTGAATAGAATATTAACACTGTTGATGCCCCGGGAACACCCATGTCTCACCAATGTGTAAATACAAATGAAAAATGTAATATTTGTTTTGTTTTACATGGCCAAGGTGCTCAAGGTTCACTGCTGCACCAGATTCAGTGTCAGATGCCTCTGCCCAAAGCCCCATATGACTGATGAGCAGGAGTATTTTGGGAAATGTGTGCATCACACCGGGGCAAGGATTAGGATTAAAGAGAATCTGCACAGTGATTGAAGTGTGTCTGCCGATGTCTCACCAGGCTACAGCTATGCTAAATAAATCCCAGAATAGCTCAGGCCTCTAGCGTTTATGGAGTCGGGGTGTGGGACCTTTTCAATGCCTGCCAGTGACACTGTGTGATATGATGTACTCCCCTCAGCACATGAAAAGAAAATCATTTTTTAGCTTCTCCTCAAAATATTTAAATAGTTTTTTGTTGTATATCTTTAAATTGTATATGTAAATGCATCAGTACCATGCAGGGATTTGATTTGGCAGGATTTTGTTGAAGGTGAGTTGGAACAGGATGAGTTCTCGCAGAGATACACAACCCGACTCCATCCTTTCGATGAAAGAGAACAGTGGAAGTGACATGTTCATTTGTTCTGCTCTGAATGTCATACAGTATCTATGTGAATGGAGTCATGAATCTAAGAAACCAATCTTTCAAAACCAGTTCATTTGCTTTGAAGTAAATGTAATATATTGACACATTTCCGTAGGAGAATTTAAAGTAATTGGTTCTCTAACACAGGTTAAACTGTTTTTATGACTCGGACAGGGAACTGGAGTCTACCTGAGAATAAAGTTCCAGCTCTTTGTTCATTAAAAAGTTTCCAGTAAAAGGACACGGTCTTTTTTCCCATAGGGGACAGCGAGAGCCCCAGTTCTATGTGACACTACAGCTCATTAAAAATGCTGTCAGTCCCACTGCCGTTTTATTACCGGCCATTTTCTGTCTCCGATTGCACCAGCCTGACATGTTAAAGTAATAAGAATGTGTGTAGATCTGAGCGTGTGAGAGTAATGAGGGATGAGCGAGAGGGAGAATAAATAACATTGAAAGAGAGATACAGAGATGGTCTAAGAGAGCCTCTGGGAACTCTGATTAATTCAACCTTAGCTTCATTTGTTTCTTGTTCTGCCACCAATCAAAACTTCACTGCCCTTCAGAGAGTGCACCCAAAGGGGTTCATTTGAACAAGAAATGTAACCTTTTCTTGAAATTAAATCATATTTTTCAAGTTAGCATATTCTAAAGGACAATTTTGGGATGCATTTTGTTCATTTTGCCAACAAGGGGGATGCCGTACCCCCTCAAATGGCCTACGGGTTCTAGCATCATCACTGATCTGTTTCTAGGCAAATAGTAAATTGTAAAGTATCTTTGCTTACCAAGAGTAACGACAAAAGCATTGCCATGAAAAATCAGATATCTGTGTAGATTATTATAATACAATATTACCTATTCATGTCAGACTCGTAACTACTGTATGTGTGTACTGTTAACAACTGTAACTACATCATCAAATGACTTTTTTTAGGTGAAACATTTCACATTATACAACAATTTAGATTTTGATTCATTAAAATGATGCCTACCAGGGACCAGCTAGCAAGAAAAGATAGCTGTGTTAGATAAGTCTGCTCAGTCTCCATGGTCTTTCCTACCTCAGCAGTCACTGGTGGCTCCGATGTATCTGCAGCATTTTAAATGTAACATACTCATTTTTTAACAAGTGGAGTTGCTTACAAAAAAAAATTATGAATACATATATCCTTATGACTTTTCTGATCAACTAACTTTTTTCTACCAACTTGTTGAATTCTACTTACTTTACTGATGTTTCTAACTTTTCATCTAGCACCAAAATTTGGTGTTTGTCCTATACTTTGGTTTATGACCAAATACCTGCAAAACTAATGACATTCCCATTAGCTTGAGCTATACTTTGTGTTAAGAGTTTTTGGCAAAGGTTAGCTAACAGGCAAAATAAATGTTGACCAAGGTAAAGGTACTATTAGCTAAACATTTCCACGTTGTGAGCATGTTAGCAAGCTGATGTTAGCAATCAGCTCCTATTAGCCTGACTGCAGATATAACTAAGTACACTTACTTAAGCACTGTACTTGACTAGAATTTTGAGGTACTTGTACTTAACTATAGTATAAAATATTATCAATAAATAAAATATGTTTCATTATTATATATTAATCTGCACACCAGTATATGAAGTTAATATAATTAGCGACACCTACATACATTAATCTATCAATAATTATAATACAATAATATTATCAACATTATTCTGAAATTGGCTGTTCTGCAGGAGTACTTTTACTTTTTATACTTAAAGTCTATTTTGATGCTAGTATTTTCTCTCTCCCCGATACTGTTGGTCAGATTTCTACTTATAACTACATCACAAAGGTAAACTTTTACCCATTAATGCTGCAGCTACAGCCTATCCCCTTTCAAAATTACTGTTCAAGACATCTTTGGATTTTTTTGAGATATTTGGGCATTTGTGTAGCTAAAAACTATTCAAATTTCTTTAAGGGTCATTTTTCTCCTTTGCTGATCCGACTGACTCAAGATCCCCACCCTTGGTCTCTCTTACCTCTATCTCTATGTGCTCCCCACATTTCTATATATCTTTCAATGCATACCTATTTTCATTCCAAAATATTTTTCTCATTTACTGCAAAGCTCTATTTCTCAGTTTATTTGGAACAAAAAAATCCCCAGAGTTCGAAAAGGCATTCTTCAAAAAACCAAAGAAATGGTTGGTTTAGCATTACCAAACTTCTTATTATATGACTGGGCTGCAAACATTCAAACTATATTGCACTGGTGTGAGTATTAACAATTAACCCCCACCGTGGCTGCAGATTGAGGATGTCTCATGAACTTCTTCCTCTCTGATGTCTCTCTTGTGCCTCCCCCTATCCTCAACTTTAACTTCACTTTGGATTCCAGAAAATGCCTCTTTTATCCCGTGTACATTCTAATCCCTCCCTCTATCACTGATGGGGCTTTTGCAAGCTGGGAAAACCATGGGATTGTCCCTGTAAAGCATCTTTACATTGATGGAACACTTGCATCTTTTGAACAGTTAACTCGTGTATTCAATTTACCAAGATCCCACTTCTTCAGATACTTACAAATCTGTGACTTTGTCCGTAATCGTTTCCCTGGTTTCCAAGCAATTCCTCCTTTTACTTGGGCTGACACAATTTGTAATATTAACCCTTACCTCAAGGGTACATTTCAAAGACACACAACACTCTCTGCACATGCTAACCTTCAGCCTTAGATAATCTACGCACTATTTGGTCCGAGGATCTCAATATAGAGATAGAGATATAGAGCTAGAGGCTGAGGTTTGGCAGTCAGTTTTGAAAAGTGTCCACACGGTAAACAATGATGACTGAGATATCACTGCGATGATGGTTTGCAGGTATATGTGATGAATTAATGGTACGGACGCTACAAACCACAGCTGACAGCTGCTCTGGTGCGGTTGGAGAACCTCGCTGATGCAATACCATCAGTGAAGCTTCCCTGCTTCTTATTGACAGGTCTAATGAGAGGCGGAGTGGAAATTAGGGCTCAGGCACGTGTGCAAGCTCCACAGGGATTGAGATTGACCAAGGTGTACGCACAACTTTATAAATCTGACAAAAACAATGTATATGCATATTTCTATCTTTGTGTGTACATTTTTATGCATCTGGCCCCTGATGTGTGGAACATAAGAAGTAGTCGAGGCACAGTGGACAGGATGTTCCGCTCCAGGTAGAGGATGTGATAACATATCTGTTTGTTCTTATTGGTGCGTGGACATGTGGGAAATAGGACAGTGGCGTCCGACACGCACCATTTGCCACAGTTGTGTGGTGCCCTAAAAGCGGTATCTATTGTTTTTTCTTTGGCCCCTTGGTGGGGGTGAAAAAACATTGACAACACACAACATTGACATATCATCATTTTATGAATCCTGAATGCAAGTCTAATTTTCTGTCTACTTTGAGTTGTGTTCTTAGTTCCACCAGCTCCTAAAAATATCTATCTCTTTAGCTACTAAATGCTCCACAGTGTGCACAGCTAGAATACCTGTCTGTCTTCTCTTGGTTTATTAGAGCTTTTTCATTCTTCATTTTCAGATTAAATAGGCCGTAGAGACTTACCAAACAGCAAAGTTGCAGGCTGTAACACCGAAACAATGAGCTGAAAGATGAGAGGAACTGAAGTGACGACGAATGACACCTTTAACATTACACATAGTTTGTTTAGCTGTTGTTAATATTGAAGTGTTGATTGGTGCATCTTTAAGTCTTTAATAACCTTTGGTAACTTCATGTACCCGTTTGAGTGACGACTGACAGCCATCACATTCAGACTACCAAACGGGAAGTACTTCTCTTCTCCTGAATAAAGAAGCCACATGTATAAAAAGTCAGACTGATGGGGTGGAGTCACCTACACTGGAGCATACGTCTGGAGAAACCAATTTCCCCCTTTTATCCTTGGGAGGTTGAAAAGTGGGACTTTGGCAGTGCTCCGACATAGAGCTTTGAGAGGTGAGCCTTGACATGGATCCCCAGCTGCTTTTCTATCGAGTTCCACTTTGAAAACTCTCCTCAAACAAGAAGGTCAGAGAGGAAAGAGCGGCAACGTTTGAGTGCTGAACACGGGCAAGAGAGAGGGAGGCAGCAGCAGATGAGAGCAGGTGGAGAGGAGAGCGGTCTTGAGAAAGGGGTATGGAATTGAAACACGCGGGGAACGAGCGAGAGAACATTCTCAAGGCTGACAGATAGAAAGAAGTGCGGCTCTCTATTAAGCCTTGTCCTGGAGCGCTGCAGAGAACAGTGTGCGACAGCTCATTAACTTCCATCATGCCTCGCTGTTTTCTGCTTAGGAGAGGAGACCATGAACCCGTAACTGCTTCCAAGGCACTGCACTTTCTCTTGCTGGTTGTTCCTGTTATTATGTGATGTGAGTGCTGTGGCTTGAGAGAATCTGACTGATGTAATGACACAGAGAGAAAGACGTGGAGACAAAGAGGAAGAAAGAGATGCATCATTATCCGACCTCCAAACTAAGGACTCTGTAATTTCTGCAACCTCCGACTGAGCACTCAGAATGGAGGGTCATATTTGCTTTTGTGAGGAAGACACCAGCATTGGCACCTGCTCTGTTGGTTTGCTGCTTGAAGAGGGGTGGGGGGCAACCTGGCCTCGGAAAAATCTGTACAGAGGGAGAAAACAAAACGCTGTGTGTCTGTTTCCACCACACTGTGCAGATGGATGCTTATAGCCTGTGAGTGGACAGCTGTAGGACTGAACAGAGAGCCAGCCTGCGGCAGCTGGTCCTTCTTGCTCAGTGCTGGAGGGGGCCGGGGGCACGGGAACTTTGTGAGGCCTGTTTAGAATGAATGGCAGTTTAACAGTTCTGCATAAAATGGTGTCCCATAAAGTTTGTACAAAAGCTGTATGAGGTATACCTTCTCATTGCTGTAATACAGGCAGAGCTCTGGGCACGGGGGCACGATCACAGGGGCACCTCAAACAAGGGAAGAATTTTACGATTTTTTACTAATACTATTATTTTGAAATATTACAACAACAAAAAAAATACCCACAACAACATAACTACGTAGCCCATTAAATAGGCCTTATTTTCTGGTTTCCCACAACATGACAGCGGCACCTCACACCACCCTCGCTCTTCTGAGAGTTACCTGAGGGAGTGAACGATATATACTGTAGCATGTCTCAGATTGGGAAGAAGGGAATAAGATGAATGAATAGTTGATCTATTGACGAGTAATTAGTTACTGTTGAAGCAGACTAGTGTTAGCTTATTGGACGAGAGTAACGTTTTCTTCTTTAATAAATGTCTAGAGTTAATGTCAGTTATTCCCACCTTCTTTCTTTATTCAACATTTACGTGCTGGGACCAGGTGGCATTTGGAAGAAACCAGGCGGCCCGGGCATTTGGCAGACAGATTGATAGTGTGTGTGTGTGTGTGTGTGTGTGTGTGTGTGTTATTATTTAACAATGCATTAATGGCAAAATGCTTTTCAACATCTAACAAATAGGCACAATTTATATTTTCTAAATAATACACATAATCTTTTTTTTTTTTTTACAAAAATAAAACTTTTTATTTTTATTTTTGTTATTTTAGTATTCCTTTCCACTTTAGAAGCTTAAGCAAAATCAGTATTAACCAGGAGTTTATTAATAATTATTACAATAATTAATCAAGCCCCACAAAAAACCAAGCTCACCCTTTGGTTCTGGATCTCATATAAATATGATTTTTTGTGTCCCCAGCTGATACTTGAAATACTGCTACTATCAAATCATGATTTTATATGTACAGTAGTTTAGTCAAGCTTTTGAGGGGAATGTCTGCAGTTTGACCTAACACCGTGTAGATCGCCGTTTCCTTTATTCTTCACCTATTATTGTTATAATGTCTCCTCTCATCCCGTCCACTTAGCCTTCATTCTGCCCCCCCCCCCCCCTTCTTATCTTTGTGTGATACACAAGTTTCTCTCCTCCTCTTCTCTACTCGCTCTCTTCTTATTTTCTCCAACTGCCTCATCTCTGTGATCTCCATGAGCTCTTCTGTGGTAATGGAAGTTCTAGAACAGCTGAAGCAGGGCACTGTACCGCCACAGTGTGTATCAGTGAAGGGGGGGGAGGGACGGGGGCTCTGACTGAGAGCAGGCAACAGTGAAGTATGAAAGCACAGCGCTGGTTGCATGTAAGAGAATTGATGGGTCATGAAAGTGTGTATGTTCCACTGTGTGGTGCTGTAGACTGACGCACTGCGTCGTGCGCTTCATCATGACGAGATCTTCAGTATTTTATCACAGGGGTTAAGATTTGTCTGAAATAAAGGAAATTTGTGAAAACATGCAACTTCCCGCTGACTGAGGCTACCTGTGTATCTTCAACAGCATCTAGGGCTCAATGTTGAATTGCAAGGGACGTTGCTGCACATTAAAGTAAAAGTGTGACAGTGACCTCACAGTGACACGTTATCCAGTTTTAAAAGGTTTTGAAAAAATGTTTTTCTTCATTCGTCCAATCAGTAAAAAATAACATTTTACATTTCTATCAACGCAGTTGGTTTATTAAGAGGATGGATATGTGTTTCTGATTGGTGGAGAGATCTGCCCGTCTCCACCATTGTCACATCTGCTCTCTAGTGTCGCCGCCGAAGGCTGCGGAGGCTACTCTGGTTCAGTTGTGCAGTTTTAGCCGCGTTGGTGTCGTGGCTCTGGAGACGTCACTCAGTCTGTAAATCACTCTCAAGTGTCTCAACAACTATTGTCAGCAACATGTGGTGCAGACATTCTCGTCCCCAGAGGATGGATCCTGACGGGGGCCCCCTGACCTTCTATCTAGTATCACCAGCTGGTTGATATTTGTGCTTTTGAGTGAAATGGCAGACCTCCAACTTTCTGTCCCGCTACGTAATGGACACACTACTCCTCCATTAGCACTGAACATTGGCTGTAATTGGATATAATTGTGAGCTGCAGAATAGTCCAATATGGATGTAATTACTAGGGATGTTGGGTTAAATAGTACAGATGTACAGACCGGGATAAAAAAAAAAACGATCCTGCCAAGAGTTTGCATTTTAATAGAAAGCAGAAGTAAAGTTAAATGTCTCAGGTACCTAAAAGGAAGTGTGTAATATAAAGCTCAGCCTCTGTTTTGAATGTGACTAATTGGATACATTGGATACACAAGTTCACAAGTGTTGTTCAGTCTGTGGGCGATCTGAACGCACCGTATCAAACAAACTGCTGCAGAGACACTCACATGTTTCCTGCATTACCTCGTGCGGAGACAAATAAGCTGTGTGTGTAAAACTATGGAGTCCGCTATCATAATGAATGTCTGCTCAGCGAAGAAATCACAACTGTGTTTTCAGGATTTATGTTTAAATGACCTCGCAGAAAAACATTTTTTCGATGCACACAAAAATAGTTACCCGTTTAATAAAAATTAAAAAAATTCCACATAGAAAAGAATAGGGTTCACAAATGTATTTTTTGGATGCACACACACATACATAGCTTTGTTTGACACATATCTAATACAATGGGCAAATATATGTTTTTAAATGATTTGCATTTGTAATCCAAAACATATTTGGATGTTGTTACATTTCTATACAAACTGCTTGCCCTGCGTGAACTTGTTTTTTGACGTCGCTTGATTCACAAATGCTTTTTTTTCAACAGGGAATAATCTGCAGCCATCATTCTGAATATTACGAATAGTACGCTGATACTCTGGAATATTGTACTGTGACAACAGTGTGTCATGCAGAAGCAGGTCATTGTATTTGCACCTAGTTTCAAAAGGGTTCTTTTTTATGAGGCACATTTTTAAACAATTACCACATCAGCTTCTTTCATCAAAACAATTTTTGGATTTGTCTGGATTGCAGCTTTCGGCTAAGATACAGTTATTGTGCAAACAATTCTTTACTTGCTCTTACTGTAAGATATGGCTATACTTTGTTTTATATTGTGTGTTCTTTACTGCAACAGTGATTAAGTTCACATGTTAGTGGTAGACGGTGACACTACAGTATTACTGACATGCCTCTGTGGTTTAAAAGTATTGTAGCTGCTGCTTTTTGTCATATTGATGCTAAATTTAGCATTTAGCATCAACATTTCATTTAATTTCTCCTGTCATGGATCTCAATTGCTTTTGCATCTCATCAAATCTAATTTGTCTCTCCATATTTAGGTTGGGAATGGCTTTGGTTTAAGGTGAGTACTTTGAGTTCCATTTCCTAAAAGTCCTCATGCGCTCTTCGTGTAATGATATGTCAAAGTGGTATTTCAGAGCTTTTAAAAAAATACATTTGTGTTTGTGTTCCGTCACTTGTCAGGGATCCATCTTTCTGTCCCTGCGACTGAAGGAATACTGACTTCCTTTTTGTTCACACATGTCTATCCGCTCCAGTTAAAATGACGTCCGCCACATCTCATTGGTTGCCGTGGTGATGTGTTTCAGGTAAAAGTGAGGCCGCTTTGTGGATGCAGCCTCTGCGGTGAAGCAGAAGACGGACTTTGAACACAACGGAGGGTCGTGAGGGCAGAAACGTGGATAACAATGGGCAGTATGAAAAGAATGATCCTTTGAGAGAGTGAATGTGAACGGACTCTTGGCTGTGAAGTGAAACCTTTTACTAACAGCTCCTGTACATACATCACCTCGCCGTGTCGTTCTCTGCTCCACCATGTGAGGACAGTGTTGAGCTGAAGGCTTTCACACTGAAGCTGACCTGCCCACGCCCGACACCCACACAGGCTGCTGGTGCCAACGTGTCCAGAGACGCGCCTGCTGATGTGTGTGTGTGTGTGTGTGTGTGTGTGTGTGTGTGTGTGTGTGTGTGTGTTATCAAAAATCCTCATTTTACCGCCCCCCCCCCTCAACCCCATCTATCTCTGTGCTAGGAAACAGGCTGGTCTTATCCTTTAACAAAACCTCTTTGTGGTCCATAAAAAGCAGGATTGTGTCTGTCTAATGGCCAAATGGCCTTTTTGTCCTACATCTTGTACAGACTCAGCACACATCACACACTCGCAGGGTGACCAGCACATTGGAACAAGTGGGATGGCAGGGATGGGCTGGGAATCACAAAAAAAAAGTTTCAAGGCATACAGCATCCCAGTCGCATATGACGAGAGTTAGATCACTTAAATTAACAATAGAAGAAAAAATACATGCAACAATATAATGTTTGTGAAATTGCGAGGCACAACATCTACATTCTCAAAAAAGGAAGTGGTATGAACAAAACTAAACATTAAAGGGGCAGTGTGTAGGATGTAGGGGGAGAGATGGAATACAATATGTATAGGAAGGAATGACATTTTTTGGGAAATACGCTTACTCATTTTCCTGCTGAGAGTGAGATGAGGAGATCGATTCTCTTGCGTCTCTCCCGTTAGCTTAGCACAAAGAGCAGACACAGGTGGAAACAGACAGAAACTAAATCCTCCGACCAGCACCTCCAGAGCTCCCTGATCAACAGCCCAGTCATCTCGCTCACTACAGATTGATGATGTTAAGAGATGCTAATCATCTGTGTACGGAGTAACTAAAGGGCTGAACTGGTATTGCTTACGGCTATATCAGAGAGTGCTGGAATCATTTTCACTTGTTGTGGCCTGTTTGATAAAAGAAATAAGATCATGAATTTCTCTATTTCTTTGGAGCCTAACAGTGTGCAAACCTCCTTTGTGCCCTGCAGTTGAGTTTGTCCTGCACCTTCGTATCATTGCCTGGGTCACACAGAAAAATGCTTTGAGTACTTAGTTAGTTATCAGTTCTGGAGAAGTGAGTAAAATACTGTTTATCCTCCGTACCAAAGCTAGATCATTGTGTTCCTGTTGTCTTCGACCGACCGCTTCCTCTGCACACACCTTCAGTGCGGTTTTCACTGTTTTCTCAGTGGGCTGTGACCAATGGTACAAAATCCAATAACTGTTTATTTCTTCTGTTTCTAGGGATTTGAACTTCTCAGCCCATTTTCATTTTCTGCTAATTTTTCATGTAAAGATAGTCAGAAACCGTAAACTGCGAGGCCAATGGTGACAAGTAAAAGATGCTTCCACAGAAGCTATTGCTGGGGATTAACCTTCCTGAATAAATACAAAATAATAAAAAAACGAAAAAATTAATTACCATTAATCATCATTATTTGTGTCTCTATTGTGTCCTACCTCCTGTTTTATTCCAAACCTCAGGACTGTTTTGGGACTCAGGTCAGGAAACAGACAGCTTCCTGGGAGCCTCGGGGTCGAAATCATCCTTGAAGCCGACACCGGGACAGCCAGAGTAGGAAGTGAAGAGGCAGTGATGTCACACGTGACACAGAGCAGCTTTTTTGTTCACAGGTGTGGCTTCAATTTAAATCTATCATCACCACCAGCTGGTGCCTGAAAAAGCCGACTGTGGTCATTGGAGGCTCTTCCTGTGGGAATGGCTGGCATCCCATCACATCCTGTTTGTCACAGAGGCAGGTGATGAGCTTCTCTGTTATGACTGGAACAGAAATGAAACTATTTACCCTTGACCGTGGTAAAACATAAAAGAGGGCAATTTCTCTGAAAGAAAAATAAAAGTACATAATTTCCACCAAAAAGAAGCAAGATTTTAAGTCTGCTTATCACATATATTATTGTTCATTGTTCTGTTTAAAAGTGTAAGTGTAATTTAATCATTTGAACTTAAAACATTAAAACAATGAACTAACATTATGAACAGAGTGTGACGAGGTGACAGTGCTGACGTTGTGTTAAAGACGTCTGTGTTGTGTTGCAGAAATATCTACTGAAGTTAGCATGCTAACAGCTAGCTGCTCCGTCCAGTGTGTAATACCACTTGTTTGTTTATTGGATTACATTCTAAGTGGCAGAAACGAGAAAAACCCCCGCACCACCTCTCTCCGTCCTCACAGCTGCCAGCTTTCTCAGAGTGTGTATCTATCGGCAGCCGCGGGACACGGTGTAGCTTCCGTTAACAGTTAGCTGACGTGTTCAGCCACAGCACGGGGAGCTGCAGACTCCCTGTTGCTGGCATCACACAGGTCGCTGTGACTGCAGGGCTGCTTCTGCTTCTGGCTGAGCTCAAGTCTCTCCGGCGGCTGACTGGAGCTCCGCTCTGCCGACCTCTCCTCCAATAAACAAAGTAACGTGACGTTACATGGACTACAGCTCCGGTTAACATCATTGCCCAGTAAACACAGATGATCAGGAGAAGATTATAAGAGTTTTCTGACCGGAGATCAGAGTTTCAGCAGTTTGGTTGAATTTTGTAAAGAGTAAAAAATAGTAAATGCAGTACACAATATAAAGAGTACATTATAATACAATAAATATGCCAAACTACTACAACTAAAATAAAACATTAGAGATCGTATGGATCCAGTTTAGAGGTGAAATACTGCCCCCTATCTCTTTGGAGCAACTGGCTCGGAGTTACACACTGAATCTTTAAGCTACAACAAAGTAAACGGAACTGAACGTGCGCTTTCTGGGTAAGAAGTGTGTGTGAGTGTGTGTGAAGGTAAAAGACAGACTAGAAAAGAAGAAAAAAAAGAGCGTTAGAGACTGCATGTGCGGTTCAGTAAAAAGGGAAAGGAAGGATGTGTGTTTGAAGTTCATTATGTTTGAACGGTATGTGCATCTGGGTCAGGAAATACCTGACAGCCTCTCTTTGTACTGTAGACAGGGTGTGTGTGTGTGTGTGTGTGTGTGTGTGTGTGTGTGTGTGTGTG
>CALSCE010010655.1:1129904-1141608 GCA_943593645.1 Bovichtus variegatus | reverse complement strand
ACACACACACACACACACACACACACACACACACACACACACACACGGAGTCGTATCAAGGAGCAGCATGCATCGCAGAGAGACGGAGCAGAACAAGTTCATTTGTACAGTGCGGAGAAACACTAATTCCTTGTAGCGTTTGTTAATTTCCAACATGGGAGCAGAGGCAGCTCCTCTGTGGATAACAGCTCCGAGCTCTGACAGGCCGTCAGCCGTGCTGCGCATGTCCCTGTTTGTCTTTGTGAGCTTATTGCTGCCTCATTGGGAATCAGCTTTGGAGTTTTAAAGATAATGAATAATGAACAAACACAACGAAAAATACATAACTGCACCATACGACTTTAGAAGTGATCCAAACAATAATACTTTCACTTTTCCAAGTAATGCATCTAATTACGGCAGAACAATTAAGTTGATGTTGCCAATTAGAAACGGAGAGAGAGAAAGTACCAGAAATAAGCAGAAACACTTGACTAGAGAAGCTTTGCTGGAATACGATAGTGTTATATTTACTTGAAACATGTTACAGAGTAGAGAAGAAAAACACCCACATGTACAGCATAGAATCGTGCCGCATATAACGACGACTTTTTTCTTGACGCAAAACTTTTCTCTGTTGTTAAAATTGAAAAATTGAAAAAAAGGGAAGATCCACAAACTGTAACTTAATGACACACACGTTTTTGGCCAGATGGAAATGCTGTGGTCAGACACACTCGACAATCAGAGCGGATCAAGCACAAGGTAAAGAAACAGGTTTTTATTTCTCTGTGGGGTCCTTTGCATACATGTTGTCAGAACACATAACGCCACTCTGAGCCCGTCGGTGGCGAACACAAGCACTTCTCCTGGACGTACAGCGACGCTGTGCAAGGACGGATCACATGCTGAATCAATACTGGATCAATTTCAAAATGTGTGGTCACAATTAGTCACTTAGACTCCAGGTTGAAAAAGACAAAAGTTACACTTTAAATCAAGAGTACGTAATGTGTAATCATGTATGCTCAAGAACGATCCCTTACTTAGGGATTGAGCTTAGAGGCGAGTGAGAATCTACACTTCATCTGCACCAGAGGGAGTGAAGCCGGCGAGCTGCCTCTGGTGCAGATGAAAGCTGATCTGCATTGGATGATGGTAATGAAGAGTCATCAGGTCATGAGTAGTAAACATCTACGGATGCAATTAGCATCTGTGATATTTTTCCTAGGCAAAGGTCTTGTTCTGTCGCTGCCTGCTTGTATTGCTTAGAGGTTTACAGTAAGCCCACACCTACAATGCTATAAATACGATTTCTGTCCATCCAAGGGCACACAATTGCATCAATATGTTTGTCGAGGGAGATAAAAGGCCCGTTTATCAATACTGTCAGACGCCTTTTATATTAAACCGTGTATGGATTCAACACAAAAAGGTCACATGAAATGAAAATCTATATAAATCCAATTTGTTTCTAATTGTCGGGCTTCAACACTGCACCCTGTTAACTCGTAGTTTATAGAACTATATCAGCTGTTTTAGTGGAGTTTAGAACAATGAGTCATTTGACCTGATATTGGATGAATGCATTAATATAAAGCCTTTCTGTGACTTCTTGGGTCTCATCCTGGTCTAAGGAGGAGAGGAAGTCTGTGGAACTCAGACAGAGCTGAACACTGTGCTCAACCTTTTGACTCTAAATGAGAGGAGGTGCAATTTTCAATATTTTACCACCTGGGTCTTGTTTTGTACATTTGGCAACCACTGTAAGTTTTCACATCCCGATTTTGCTGAGATCTGATGAGGTACTCTCCTTTACAGCACAGGGCAACCACATGAGACTTTACACACCACAGCACAAGTCTGGCAGGCCACACTTGAACCAGGAAGTAGCTCTGCAAAATCTGCAACAGACAGTTTTGGGCATTAAGAAAGAAATGCATTGAATTGTGGACTTAACCCTGTGCAATGTGTCGCAAAGCTGGACCAAGCAGATCTAAGCACTGAGGTTGGTGACTAAAAGTGTGTCATACCTTATACAGTGATGGCTAAAACTACAAAAACTGAACTATTGGGATACACTGGGATGTACCTGATCTGCAACAAGACAGTCTCCTCCTGGAACCAAGACATGGGCTCCTCTCATTCCTCTGTTGGGTGCCTCCTCGTCTCCTCCGTCCTCCTGACCTGGAAATTCATTACAGCACCCCACCATGAAGGATGTCTCAATTCCTTTTTTAAAACAAAAAACATATTTATTTTGCCTTCATTAGAACAGCTGAAGGAAGAGAGGGGGTAGAGAGGGGAGAGAGGGGAGGCCACACACTGATCTGAGCAGAGACGACGGTAACATCCCCCCTTCAAGGGAAACACGGACTTAAAGCATACAGGCGGATGCTCATGGCTTAAGTGAGCTGCCATGATTAAGAAGGTACGTGGCTGCCTGAACGGGAGCGTTCCCCTTCATTGTGCCGCGCAGATGGAACTTAACCGGTTTTCTTTTTTTTGCATTATTAATGCTTTTCAAAAATAAACGTTGACAAATGTCTTTCTTTTCCAGTAGGGTTGAGATCTGGAAATGTGTCTGTAGGTGTTGCTGTCTTTTTAGCTCTGCGACCGACGCCTGTGCAGCCCATTGTACGGACATGACTTTAAGTCACTGCTGCAGTGTCAGCGTCCGTACACTCACTCACTGTATGCAGTGAGGAGACGCCATGTCAGCATCGTGCACGTTCACATGTGTGTTTCGCTGATTTTGTTATGTTCAATTATACTCTGACTCTGGTCAATGGAGCTTTTGTGCAGTGCACTGCTAGACGCCTCTTCATCAAATCTCAATGCAGTGGCAGACACAAACATGTAGGTACGACTTTGAATGTGCCACATTGCGTTCAATGGATCGATGTAAACCAACTAATATTATGAGATTATCATCAAAGGCTTATCAGATTTGTCTTTTTCCCTTAGAGTTCCACGGATTTATTCTCTGAACCGGCACACACTTGAAATGTTAATTGCCGTGTTATGGTTATGCATGAGCTCAGTATGTGACCACACACCACGGAGCAGACAGTCCAAGCATTGGCATGAGTTTGCATCAGATGTGGTCTATTCCTCGTCCCGGGTGGCTCCTCTGTCACTGTGGAACGTTGGGTACATTGGACACAACGTGGAACAGTCCAGAGATGTGCACATACTAGCTTTCTCCTATGTAGCATTCCATTCAATCAATTCACCATTATGGACAGAACATTGTGATTGGCAGCTTTGGCCACAGCTAAGGTGATAATCGGGATCAGTTTTGGATATCCTCTCAGGGTTTGTCAGAAACCATTATTCGCGGTGGTTAATTGTATCTTTTAACTTTGGAGAACTGATAATGCTAAATCAACTCCTATTGAAACAACTTTAGAAAAAATGTAGGCTATAGCTATAAGTATGGAGCTATTACCCAACAACATGGTAATAAACCTGCAGGCGTTTGTTTTAGTACATCCATTGCCTGCTAGAGGCTGCGCGACGCTTCTCACCCAGTGTATGCTGGGAGCGTTTCTACAGTTTTGGTGCCAGTTTAGTACCTTTCACAGCCATCTTTCAGGGTTGGACTGGATTAGTTTTTGTTCTCATTCATATGTAATGGTCATCATACTCTACAGTACGTAGAGGTGACTTGTCCAAAGTGGAAAGAGTAAAGGTCAGTATATTTTACTCTGACTAGTGTACAAGTGTAGTTCTGGTGTGACGGTCACCCACAACATTCAGCCTGTGGAACAATATATCATCATTCTTTGGCGTATTTGGATGGAATTTGAATAAATTGATGCACATGAAGTGTTGGTAGGTTTTTTCTTGAGTGCATTTGGGATGGAGTCCAAAGACACAACTATAGATGTGCAAAAAGGATGTTTCAGGGTGTTTTCTACATCCATTTATGGCTACCTGAGTGGGAATGAGGCTCATGATCCTGGCTGCACAATGAGCGAGATGAATAAAACAGGATCAGGCATCCGTGTGGCTTTATGGTTCTGATGAAAATAATGCGTATGCACATTTCTGTCATTGGTTTAGTCATGAATCTACACAGTTTTATGCATCCGGTCTCAGTTGTGTGAATTACGGTATGTCGGCCACAGACTGCATGTGACGGTGATGGTTGATCTACCCTAACAGATTGTGGGTACACACAGAGGTTGTACGTGCAGGTAGAGTCGGCAGCGACACGGTTCTGAACTGCTACATTCGGTTTCTGCTGCTCTGTTCTTGACTTTCATAGTTACATAAAACATGCATCAAGCATCATCAGCAGACATTTATTCCTGCGGTCTTGAAATCATCGTCTGAAATAGCCGCAAATCTTCACAACTTTCCATTTGCCAGTGTGAACTACGGCTCGTGAACAAAATCCGACCTGCAGGGAAACAAAGAAGCATGTAAATCTGTTTAGCTTTTGTTGTTTGATGACCGAGAACATACAGCTGAGCTTCTTCTCAGCCAGCAAGTGTGTGCAACGGCAAAAACAAATAATACACATAATAGTATGCCACTCTTGGTTTAGAGAGCTGAATCGACATTTGTCTTCCCACTGGCATATCGAGTTAATGACGTATGCCAATGCTGATTATTATCTGCCACTACTCTTGGCCAGGTCACTCTTGGAAAAGAGATTTTAATCTCAATGAGGCTTTTACCTGGTTAAATAAAGGATATATATACTGTGTGCAACATAAATACAGTAAGTCAGTCTAGCACAATGATGTGCCTGTAGAGTATCAGTACCACTGACATATACCTTATGCATGAAATAAATAAATATCTAGAAATTAAATTTTTTATATCCTACCCATCATCATATAGCTAGCAATAATTAATCAACTTTATCCATTTAGGTCTTGGCTTGCTATGCTTTCCGTTAGCATATGGCTAGCCCTGCTAGTTTAGCCAACAGAAAATAACTTTCAGTGACAGTTGACAACAATAAGTGAGTATCTCCCTGAAGATAGTTCATGTGCTGCGTGCCCCCCCCCTTTCTATCTTCAGCTGTACTAATAAAGGCAAAAAAAATGAAATATAAAAAAAATTAACATAGTCATTTTATTGCCAATAAAACAAGACCAACCAACAGATACATCTCAAACTTGCCATCACTCAGTGTGCGAGTGTGGAGGATCTATCTGCTCATGAGTCCGTTGACCTGTTAGTGTTGCATTTAGCTACATTCACAGGAAAGTAGCCCAAATTTCATAAAAAACAACAACAAACAAAACGCTTTACTATGATTTGATGTGTTTACACTGCTACTAAAAAGCGGTCATAATGAGCGTGAAAGTGGATTTGGAGGACTCTCACCTACATTGTGACCATGCGAGAGACTGAACTCTCAAACGCCCTGAAGATTCCCCTCACACAGCAAACACGCTCCCATATGAACACTGAATGAGCAGACAAACTGTCGGTGTCACTCCCTCTATTCTGTAGCAGCACTGCGGTAAAAGCGTCCTTGTTGAAAAAGTCACTGAATGAACAGAAAGCCTGTCATTACGTGCTATTATATCCTCTGTTGTGTGTAAAAAATCATGGCTGCCTACCTCATTATCATGAATTAACATAATGGTAGGGAGGATATGCAGAGGGAGGGGAGGTTGTCTGTGTGGTTTTCAAACAGACAAACCATGAGCATGCCACTGTCATTACAGATGGAATTCTTATAAACATGAAATTGTCTTTGCTGTTGCTGAATATGCTCTTATCGTAATATAAAATGTATATTTAAAAAAAGAAAAGATCTTAAAAATAAATTTGTATTTGAGCCTTTATTTTGCCGTTGGGAATAAACTCCTGTCCTGTTTGCCAATGTGGTCAACAGCGTAAATAATTTTTTATTCATTAATTTTTGTAAATTTAGAATCTTAAATGATCAATTCACACGTTACATTCATTCAGGTGTAAATCATTTAATGTAGCATCATGACATCACGCAGGTGTACACACTCTTCCCTCACCTTTGTCTTACATTTTCTCGCTTTTAGAAGTCAATGAAAACACGTATCATGGAGATGAACAATGTGTGACGACTACTCAATAATTAATAACCTAAAAAACAACAGATCATCCACACCATACCATTTATCTACATTCGTTCCAGATGCCAGCATTTAAAAGAGCAACTTTAAAGAGTCTGCAAAGTCTGCCTGGTATCAGTTTGCATTGAACTGGTTTCCATCACAGTGAAATATTGTGATGTACACACTCCCTAATGTCTCTCTCTCTTTTTCTCTTTGTATACGACTCGCCTGGCAAGCTGATCAATGTGCGTTAGTTTTTGTCGTGTGTATCAATATGCTTGCCAGTATAAGAGGATCATGACTACTTCTGGTGCTGCCTGAGCGAACGCCGGTCACTCACCAAGACAGCTGTCCAGCTCTCCACTGGTTCTCTTCACACACCTCTGCTCAGTTTCACACAAATGGCTTTTTTCTCGTCTCTCTTTTCTCCTTTGCCCTGTACACTGTTTTATTGACGTCTAAAAGACTGCTGTGGTCTGTTGTGTGTGTGCACGAACATTTTTCACCTCATCTATGTCAAAATTAGCATTAAGATCCAAGTTTATTAGTGTTAAACTTTACCTAGGGTGGGCTTTTTTTCCTCCAGTCCAGATGTCACTATAATGTGTACAAACTGACAAACAAAACTTGCTCTATCATTTCCCCACACATTAACCAAATACATTTAAAGCAGGAACACAAATGCAGGAGTAATACTAAGCACACATCTTAGGGGATCAGGTCATGCCAACATGAAACATATAGTTGCTGTATTCTGTCCGAGGTAGCAAAAACAATTGCAAACTGAGCTTTTTTCCGACCATTAAGAACAGCACCACATTCAAACACAGACCAGAGCAAGAAAATGTTACACGACGCTCAAACTATTGGAGTGACACTGACAGAGAACGCCTCTGTGACCCTGGTGTGAGCATGTCAAATGGCTGTTTTTTATATTTCTACAATATGCCCGCATGGACACTAAAATATGGTTAAGTGAACGCGACCTGGTGAAAAGTGATACAAAAGTTATCTAAATTATAGTCCCACCTTTAACAGGCTGTGTGATGGGGCTAATGAGGCTTCTGGAGTGCACTGATGCTAATGTGAAAGGTGTCACTGCCGCTCATCTCAGAGACTGTGGTGATTAGTGGGCGTGTCACTCACAGATGACATGATGTGTCACGGGTTCTGTCACAGGTAGGGTAGCGGGGCGGACCCAAACACAGATAATACACAGAGGTTTAACAAAAGAGAGATTTATCATAAAAACAACAAACAGGCAAAAAACTGAAACACAAACCAGGCTGGACTGAGGGACCACGGGGACCGACGACACGGAAGTCATAGACAACGAACGATGACACAATAGAGGAATATATACACACACACACGCACACTAATGACAGACGAGACACAGCTGGAGAGGGCAGGTAATGAGACAAGGGTGGCAGGGTGATTACAGACAGGAAGTGAAACTAAACAAGACACAAGGGGAAAGCACTTTACAAAATAAAACACGAAATGGGGAAAACACAAAGATGATGACATGATGACATTGTTCACTTACTTTCAGCATCCATAGTGAGGATGGTTAATCTGACTCACTACTACTCAGGACGGAGGCTGTGTGCGGAAGCCTGGCACCGTCTTTCAGACGCAACTCTCCTCCCGTTCCGCCATCGCCGCCATCTATTTCGCAAGGGCACCTCGATGCATCCTGGTTTTCAAAAGTGATCGCATTTCCTTTTTCACTCAACGGCAGCAAAACTGCGCTGTACAGCACGTCTCACAAGTGAGCAGTGCAGACGTTCAAAAGTGAGTTGAGCCAGGTTGAGTAGAGCCGGAACATGTGGTGGAAACGCTGCATTAAGATAATATAAGATAAGATAAGATAGAACTTTATTTATGCCGAGGGAAATTGTTGTGCAACAGTTGCAATACACAGTGGGAGACAGTATAAGATTCTAAAATGTACATATAGTGCAATGAATATATATATATGATATATATATCTAAAAAACATGTGAACATAAGATGAGCTGAGATGGGGTAAGGTGCAATATTCAACAAGGTGAGGTAAGGTAAGTATTTAGCTAAATAATATAAAGAATAAAAATTTACAGAAATGACTAATTACAAAAATGACAAAATTACAAAACCAAACTGAGTATAAATCCAAACAGAGTATGAAGAGGGAAGTAAGCTACTTATGAACCAGAATATTAGACTGAGGAATATGAAGATGAAGATTAGTTTGTCTGTATGTATTACTAGTAATGTTAAATGCAACGATCTAAAAAAAAACCTGCAGTATATCCAATTGGTTCTACAATAACCTTGTGCCTTGTGTTTCGGTGTGCGCATTGAGGTGCGATGAGAAACACGATGAGTGATGCATTCATTCTGGGAGAAGGTCACGCACGAAACAGTAGTAATGAGATAATAAAATCAAACGAAACTTAAAAGGCAAAGGAGGCTGATACAGTCAACGGGAGCAGCAAGAAGAGAACTGTTGCAGCACGTTTATGTGCTGCAACATGATGGAAGTAACTTTTGGCCATCGTTAAAACTCTTTCCTCTGCTGCATCTCTCCACCAAAAACACTAATATGATACAATGCATCCTTTAAAACACACACACACACACACACACACACACACACACACTGTTAATTCACTTAGATGTGACAATATGCCGACTCTACACACTGTTTTCCCCCGCAGTCTCTTTCTGTCCACTGAGCAGCTGTCTGCTCTCACTCATTCTTCAGATGCAGATCATTAATTAAGCAAAAAAAAAAAAAATGGGTGTTTTCAGCCAATTGCCTGGCCTGATCCTATCTCACACTGTGTATTTGTGACAGTAAAGGTAAGAGAATTGTTCAAGCAAAAAAATAAATTGCTGTTAATTAAGATATTTTTAATCATGCTTGATACGTAGTTATATACCATGTGCCAGTGTTAAAAATGACCATAAACACTCCACTTCTAAAACAGATGGCCGGTCACTGCCTGAATAAAATTATTTTGGAATTTGTGAATCTGATTGGCTGTTAACCACATGGTGTTTACAGAGAGAAAAAGGACAGTGCTGAAAATGATCGACTGTACGTTGATGTTTCCATGACAAGCCATGTCTTGCAGCGTGATTGTCATCTCTCAAGAAGCAAAAGTAGTGCATTGTTATAGCACAACAAAACGTCTGGAGCAGGTCAAGGTGCCTGATTGTACAGATGACATGTGTGACTTTGACACGGAGACTGTCAATGTCGGTGTCTTTAAACCATGACCACAATGTTTTCCTAACGTCAATAGTTAAACTCAACGACAATATGTCCTGTCTGGATCACCTCAAATAAGAGTAAAAGTTCATCAAAAAATCTTGAAATATCATCACATTTTGACGGTATTCACTCAAAGAGGCTAAATAAATCCAAACATTCTAGTGCTTTTGCGCCATTAAAGCCTCGACAATGGTGACCTTTAAGGGAACCACAATGAAGGAGTTATAGGCATCATAATAGATGTGCTTCTATAAAAGAGTATAACATGTTCCATTGGTGTTCAGTTGTTAGTCGGGGGAAGGCTGTCCACCAGTCAGAGGGTCGGTGATTCAATCCCCAGCCTCCACGGTCAGCATGTCGAAGTGTCCTTGGGCAAGATACTGAACCCCAAATTTCTCCCAATGGCCAACAGTGTGTGAGTGTGTGAGGATGGTTATTACTGATGATCATGTGGCACCTTGCATGGCAGCCTCTGACGCTGTATGAAAGACAAGAGTCAATAAGTCCTCAATAAACTGTAGTAAGTTATTGTTCCTTAAGCTTGGTGGGAGATTGTACCTTGTGCAAAACAATTCCATCAACTCTGCTGCACATTGAAGATTTGTAATCAGTTTCTCACGTTGTGGTTCTCACGATCTCTTCCGAACCGTAACCAGTATTTTTGTTGTCTAGAGTCCTACGCTCCCCCCCCCACACACACACAAACACACACTCTCTCTAACCATGTCCCTGAAACACTGGTGTGGTACCTAAATGTAGAGCTTCATTCATTCACAAACACATGATTATGTTTGCCACCACTCCGTAATTTGGAAAACAATTTAGTAACCTAGAAATGTTATTTCTAGGTTGGTGCAACTATTTGGTTGTGTTGGTATGAGAACACATTATAATAATTGCTTGACCGTCAGCTGTGTTCAGCTACATAAGGAGTCACAGTGACTTCACATTACAGCTGCAGTCTCGGTGTGACCACAAGCAAAACGAAAACCTCTTTCCACATTCACAGCTAAACCTGTCTCTACAACTGTGAGCATCTCAGACTTTAAAGCTCTCCTGCCATTATGGAAATCACACTAAACATTGGCCTCCTATTAGCCATCACCACCCACTGCACTCAAAATCCATTTTCTGTCGCACACTGACAGGACCAGACCACCTTTTTGTTCCCAACGGAACAATACACACAAAATAGAGTCACTCCTGTGCAACAAAGCCAGGCTCTTACTTGTACTTAAGCACAACACTATGCATTAAAGGGTACTGCCTGAAATGAGTCCAAATAGAGGCCATTATAAAACAGCACTCTTGAGTGGACGCTCATTGGCTGAGCTTTGTGAGTTGTCTCTATTAAAATCTCTAAAGCCATTCATTGAAGAGCCCTGACACGCAGTGTGGAGAGGCCCACAGTGGAGAACTCAGCTCTTTAGCTAATGAGCTCCCTTGCATTACTTATAGGACACATAATTGACAGAGCACATCTCTCTTCATTTCTCTTCTTGGTATGAGTGAATTGAGTCTGTCTTTGTTCCTCTTCTCAAGAGAGCCGCCCCCCACCCCCCCGCACACACACTTCCTGTCACATTCTCTCTGAAAAGGCTTCCTCTCTGATTGGAAGGCTTTGAGCCCACCACTTCAGTCTGAAGTGTCAATAAAAGTGAAGCGTTACAGCGCCGTCTGAGCGCTTCAGGAGCAATCTCTCTATGTTTCAATGTACTGCTCTCCTCTCCTTTTTATTTTACGCGTTTTACCTTTCTGTTCATTTTTCACTTTTGAGAAATTCTGCCGTGCTCCCATCACATCTCTCACACACGAGTGAGTTTTACTTTTGCGTGCTATACTTTTGTTCTAACTGCTCAGGACTGTTATCAGTGAGCCACTTCATAGTGATACACCTGCAAATGAGAGGGATGTATGTGAATATGGAACAAAGGGAAGTATTGCTGTATGAACCCAAAGTATACTGATATATGTTTCAGAAGCATCATATATACTGTATATATTCATTCACCAAAGCCCCCCCTGCACCGTGCGGTTTTAGGATTATCTAACCATTCATCAGTGGAGCGAAGCTGAAGAAGTGCGGCAAACATGCAAGTCTGTTTGTAAAGCACCACATGTGCTTTTCAACTCTGGCCTCTTTGAGCCTTTAGAGTCTGAGGGAGATAAGGGCCGACGAACGAAGAATAATATTAAATCCACGGTCACACACATGAGGGGGAGCACCGGGAGCACGGACCCGCCATTGGTTGGCCTGCTGACTGGAGGACGTTGACGCTGCGGGGAGGCTTCAGTGTGACTTTCTACAGGGCTGTCAGCTGTCCCTCTGTCTTCACTCTCCCTCTGTCTCACACACACACACACACACACACACACACACACACACACACACACACAC
>CALSCE010010655.1:1084016-1111605 GCA_943593645.1 Bovichtus variegatus | reverse complement strand
ATAGATAGATAGATAGATAGATAGATAGATAGATAGATAGATAGATACTTTATTATTGCCACGCAACAGTGTTGGTAGTAATAGCGCAGCATGGTAGCTCAGTTACAGTGCAAGGAAAGAACAAATAGACAGACTTCATAATCATTAAACACACACAAAAAAGGAAAACACGTGAATGTGAAAAATATGTACAGTGAAATTATATGATATCTAGAGATCACAACTTCAGTCCAGTGCCTGCAGAGTAATAGGGTCAACTTATAGGAACTTGTTGTAAGGGGGGTTAGCTGAGGGGAGTGAAGTGCTCTGACTGTTGTGGGATTCTTGGTTGTGATGGACCTGAAGTGCCTCCCAGAGAGGAGGAGCTGGAAGAGGGTGTGTGCTGGGTGGGAGGGGTCGCTGGTTATTTTAGTTGTCCGGATGAAGGTGTGCTTTGTGTACAGTGAGTCAACTGAAGCAAGGTGTCACAGCCAATGATGTTGGAGGCTTTAGTGACAATCTGCTGAAGTTTTTTTCAATCGGGTGCTTGATACACCCTAAGGTTCCTACATACACAGAGAAGGCAGATCAAATGTTATAAATGTAAATGGCTGGAAGAATATCACATGCAGTAGAGTGCAACGTTTAAGAAATGGCAGCAGTTTTAAGATCAATGAATTTTGGCTCTGAGGAACCAGTTTTGCTCTGAGAGAACATCAGTCAGCATTAATAGAAAGTGAAATGTATGTAAAGTTAACATTTTCTGGTAGGATTGACAATATCAGCCAAATGTGCTTTGAAGTAATTCATTCAAAGGTCTGGAGAAACTGAAACTCAATATTTGTATTGAGACCCCGACAACAATAATCTTACATGTTAATCAGCCTAATAAAGTCTTATAGAATGTATAATATGTAAGAGATACTGTGCAGTGAGCGCCATTATTGCAAAATGTGCCCTCGACAGGGTGAGCATTATCATTGCTCATTATCCCACTTATTACACGGCTACTTATTAAATTAATTCATAATTTGACACAAAACATTGATTAAAACTTAAACTTTTTTTTTTTAATAATGATTGTATTCCTTCCGCTAAGAGAAATAGTCCGTTAGATTGTCCTGCGTAGCAACATTTGGAATGTAACTCTGTCGCCTTCTTATTTCCTTCTTTTCCATTCTGCAGTCTGTGATCTCTGCAGAGCTGAGTTCCCTTTAGTTTTACTTCCTGTCTTTCTTCTTCTGCAGGTTTCTCTGTCGTCCAGCTGTTTGTGTCTGTTAACCTCTCTTGCTTTTTCTTGTGCTGTTTTCTTGTTCTTGTTCTCTTTTTCTTGTCTTTACTTGGGACAGTTCAGCCATCATGAATCCAAAGTGTCCTGCTCCCTACATATATAAGATGTAATATTCAGAAAATATCCCATGGTGTTTTCTGATGGAGGAACGGAAAACAAATGTGTTTTTTTGGATCTATGATCAGAGTGTCCTTAGCAACGGTCTGTTATACATAGCAACGGTCTGCTATACAGAAATGTCCAAATTGACCAATCAGAATTGAGTATTTAACTAAGCCACGTAATAAAACTTTTTAGACCTATACTATTCTGGAGTGACAAAAGCACCACCATGTAAATAGAAAGAAAATGTATAAAAGCATCACGGCTCCAACAAAGAAAAAAGACTCGATCTGGGGGTAACAACGGAAGTCGACGTCAGTATCCTTTCCAGCACACTACTGAAATCAAACCAGGATTTACAGTCATCTGTCAAATCAAGCAAACAAACGCTCACAGTCTCTATAGAAAACAAACAACTGAAACTCCCTCTCCCGCTCTCTCTCTCTTTCTCTGTCACCAATCTCATCCATTTTTTCTTTTCCTTTTTATCTATTGAATGAATCAACAAATATTATAATTGCCGGAGACTTTTGTACTGTTATAGACCACACAATTGATTGGTTAAGCACCTCTGGTAATACAAGAAACTGGCCCTCCACTGAATTAATCAAACAAAACATGAATGATTATGGACTTGGCGATAGCTGTAGAACGAGGAACCATTTGTCACGCCTTTGGGAACCTCCTTCCGGTTCGGCTACCCTAAAGGGCTGATTGTTCCGCTCCAGAAAATAAATGCAGAAGTTTCTGCGTTTTGCCAACTCTCTCTGACAAAACCAGCTACAACATCTACGACTGTGAGGTATTGAGTTGGACCCACACCTCATTCCATTACCCGTCCAACTACCTTTCAAATAAACTACAGAAATGATGTCGTACCAGATATTTAGACTGCATGGCGTCCCCAGAGACGTTCCCTCTGAACAGGGGCCCCAATTCACCTCTTGTTTTTCGATCGGGTTTTGCAGCCTACTTGGAGCAGTAGTCAGCATTTCCTCAGGCTTTCATCCCCAGTCCCATGGCCAGGCAGAGTGCATGAACCAGAAGATAGAATAGGCACTACAATGTATGGCATCCCACAACCTCATGGTCCTGTGGAAGGAAAATCTCTGAAACTGGGCCTCAGGATGTCCTCAGGATCTTCACCATAATTTAACAACACTTATGTAATGCTTTCAAAAAAATCAACAGAGTCAAAAGAGTTCCAATAGAACAGAGTTTACTGAAGAGTTAACACAATACAACAAACACGAGTCTGTCCATGGAGAGACTGACTTTACAATGCTCAAACTTTTATACATACCTTTTTATACTTATTTTTTATACCTTTATACATTTTCTTTATCTTGTGTTACACCTTTCTGTGTGGGACAGTCTCAGATTCTCCTACTGTCTTTGACCTTTTCTCTTACTGCTTCCTTCATGACACCATTAATTAACTTTTCTGCCAGTACTCCCCCAATGTTCCCCTGCCTGGCAAACAACTGTGTCTTATCATTAACCAGTAGTTCCTGCTGTTCATATTGCTTTTTTGCACTTCACTCATATTTTCAGATTCTTCTTCAGATTAACTTGTATTATTGAACAGTGAGGATTTTGGATTTTGTCCCCCCATCATTGGTAATGCATAAGGAATGGATCTTTTAATGGCCAGTGTGAACAGCAAGCACTGTCTCAACTGTTTCAACACAAATTTCAGCACCTGACTACTGTTTTAAGACAGACACACATATAGCTTCTGCTTTGAAAATGGCAAAGTTGTTTTTGCCACCTTTGATGCAATCAGAAATCGGGTTGTATGAACTCTCATGATGCCAAGGAATTGCACAAACTCATCATGACACTTGCAATATGGGACTTTTTGGCAGGCATATAGTATTGGGATCAGTCCAGAAGCCACCCAGTAAAATAGGTGTTAATAAAATAAGGTGACAGATGATGGTGTGAAATGAATGTTAAAGCTTCTTAATTCAGTATTCAGAGAATTAATATAGCAGCAAACAACAATTTCCTATTTAAAGATATTATATCATATACATTATAGTGAAGCAATGGCTACTTAAAGCAGAGAGAAAAGTCACAGTATAGTTGGCTCATGTGGCAATCCCTCTTCTCTGAAATGTATATTAAGAACCTTTAACATTCAACCCATACAAACATTCAAAAACAACTTGGCCTCTAGTATGATCGTGGTAAATTGTTATAGTCAGCCCATGATGTCATGACGCTATGTTTTCACTCAAACTAATTCAACTAACTCCACTTACTGAACTCTGCTCAACAACTTGGTACAAGCTTTTATTTTGAAAAGCTTGCCTAAAATTTCTTACAGAATTGTACTGATATGCTCTGCCAAGGGGAAAGTATGACATAACTCAAAAGTTGACTCTCGTCTTTTTTCAGCTCCCAAAGATGTGTAGTGAGGTAGGAGTGCCAGTCTTTTTGTTTTTCACATTTCAAGTCAATGCACAGCAGAAACAAACCAAATGAGTAAATCACACACAAATTTATTTTGTTTATCTTCTTTAAAAAAAAAAAACAGCTTTCAACTCCAACGTCTATCCTGTTGGAATTTGTCCATCCATACATTTCTGAACCACATATCTTGTTCAGTACTGAGCTTCTGCTCCTATTGAAACAAATAACTGATCAGCTCTACCTAAACTACACACAATTATATTGTCTCTATCCTAGCACACAATGATAAGGGCTCGGTCACACCAGCCTTTACTGTAGAAAATACAAATGTCATGTCAGTGGAATCAGTGCGATCAGTGGATTTGCTAACCACATAACCACAAGGTCTGTGTGGATGAATACTGAGCAGACCGTCCTTGTACAGCTCAAAATGTATGAAGTGTATAGCTGAACCACCTGCGCATCTGCTGTCTGCTTTTCGGATTACAGTATATCCCCTTTTTTTTATAACAAATTATAATGCCAGAAAAGAAAACCTATGTAATACATGTTATTTGAGACGGTACCTGTGGAGTGTGCTTTCCTGTGTGCATTCTGAGTAAAAGAGGAATGTGATGAGTGAGAGGATGGACCAGTGTTTCAAAGAAAGCATAACGACTGATGCGGCTCCGAAGTCAACCACACCTCCTGTATGAGAAATATTTAAAAAGAAATTATCCTTTTGGCTATTGGCTGAGTCTCATTGCTGGAATATTTCAGATTGAGAGTATTTTCAGAATGTGTGAGTGCAGCTCCAGATCTTCACGAATGTTTGGGTATGTGTTGGGCTGAGATCACCTTTTGGCACATTTAGCCTGCTTTTAGGTCACATTAGCCTGGTTTTTAGGCTAAATTACCCTGTGTTAGCTAGGGGCCAAGGAAGCAGCTGCCACTGTGTCAGAATGTGATTCCAGAAGATTCCACTCAAGCAGCCGTTTCAATTGTGCCATCTGCTCAGTCTGTTGAGTTTCTCCGTCTCTTCTTCTAAATGTCCATCTGGCTCTCTAACACAGTTTCTTTGTCTCTCTCTCTCTGAAATACAGTGTGTGCCAGTAAGGTACTGAGAGCTGAAATTCAACCAGGACAAAACGATGATAAAAGGAAACTTTAAGGAAGCAATAGCCAGTTGAAGACATTTCAAATAAATATTATTAAGGCCACCACAACAGTTAACACCTATTCTGATACAAATCACAATTTAACTTTGCTTTGCCTTTAAACACATGTAAAGAATTATGGCACAATTGTCTTTTTTTATTCCTTTTTCCAGACTTGTGGCCATGCATTGCAGGTGGACACCCATTGAATTGTCAAAATGAATAAGAAAACCTTTAAATGAGACCGTGTTTAAGCATTTAAAAGTGTTTAAAATTAAATTATAAATGAACAACTATAGACAACAAGTATTATCCCTGGAGTGTCTGAAAACATTTTTAGCAGCTTACATGTGTTTTGAAACTGGATTTTGCTTTTTATATTTAGATGTTTCTTCTTTTTTTCTTTGACTTGTTTTTACACTACCTAACCAAACGGATCACTGCCTAATACTGAAGTTGTTGTGCCCGTTTGCTCACATTTCAGACAGTCAACATAAGCTCATCCACATTACTGTTGCACCCACTGTGTACGTGATCCAGTCAAGTAAGTTTCAAGAGAAACCTTGTTCAGAATGACTGTTAATAATGTAGCAAAATACAGTTTAGGTTCATCGAATCTCAGATCAGAGAATGCACCATTGTAAAGTGGATTTAGGATGTAAAGGTAGCAGATACTTTCAGGTCTTACATCCGAGACACTGTGCACATAATCTAATGGTAATGAAAGGGTTAAAGTGAAGGTAAGGTACAAGGAAAAAGCAATAAATGCCCTTTTAACACAATGAAATGTTCTGTTTGGCTAACCTTGTATGACACAAGCAGAATTATACTGTACATGTTTGGAAACAGAAAGGACACACACACACAATCATGGCACATACATAATATCTGCCATGGTTATAAGTGACCAAAGGCCTTGACCCACATAACACATTCTGCCATTCCATTATGCATGTTCCTCCTGAGGAGATCTGCAACATTTCAAAACACACTTTTAAACCAAAATGATGTCACAGAGCAAATGCAAACAATATTTTGTCATTTTAATGTGTAATGTAAGGCAGTAGCCCTTTGAAATAAGCATACACAATTAACATTTTTATACCATATGCCCACTTTTAGCTTCACCTCAGATAACCTGGTGAATAATGTGACGTGACAATGCTGCAATAAATGGTGTGCACATCTGGCTTCTACGTTTCTTTCTCTTCGATGTCCATCCTGTATAAACGTCCATAAAAAAAAGAGAAAGAGAGATATAAGTGAGGGTCTGTGATTCAGGGCCATAATCACTTATTTAACACTGGGGGAACCATTTTCAGTGTACGCCTTCTGCGACCTCAACCTCCTGGGGGTCTGGGGGTAATTACCCCAAGGGGAAATCTTCCAAAACTTAACAGCTAAACTGACCATTTTAAAGCATTTTATAAAAAATCTGAGATGATTTAAGTAATGTTACATGAAAATTTAAGCTGACCTAAAATGTTCCCATGTACCTCTTCAAGCTGTCAACACAACAACGAGCGTAGCTAACGATGGCCAGCGTACAGTACATACAGTGTACAGCAGTAAAGCACAACCTGCAGCTTCAAATTACATTTGAAGTTCTGTAAACACGATTGTGTATTGTTGTAGTAAAATGTCTTCTAATTAATGCTCTGCCTTGTCATGTAGTATGATATAATACAATATAGTGAAAGGAAATCAATGTATTCAGTATATTATTTGTATCTATATGTAATGTTAAAAGTAGACATTGTGCATGTAACCAGGAAGTATGAAGAACCTCAGAAATAAGGGAGTGAGGGAGGAGCTCAAGTCAGTAACAAGCCTGGCTGAAGGGGTGTCTTACACTTGACATTATTATAAACATGCAGAAAAGAATGTGCTGGAAGAAAATAGGAGGAGGGACACAGTCCTTCCCCCATTTTCCACCAATGAGGACAGGGTATGTGGGCTATAAGAGCACGAGCGCAGCCAGTGTATCTTCAGTCTGACTCCGGTGTCAACTCGGGATTTTATCTCTGTTTTAAAGAATAAACTCGATTATATCGACTCCAACATCTACTCAACTGTACTGAAGTTAAGGTGCTGGTGAGGAGGTCCAGACTCTTATCCTGGCCCAGACTTGGACTTTTTTCTCCAACTGTGACCATGTAATGTCATTTGAGATAATATTTATAATAGTACCCTCGGTTTTGGAAAACTACTTTAGCATTCTGATGTACTTGCTGATGTCTTGTGTCCCTTCTGGTGCAAAAAAAAACAAGATGGCCAACTTGTGGCTTTTAAAACTTTAGTCCATGAAGCAATGGGTGACGTCACGGTGACTACGCACTTTCACTTCTTATATAGAGTCTATGCTTCAAACACAGGTCAAAAGGCCAAAGCGAAAATATTGGGGGTCGAGGGCTCTACAGTGTAAGTGGATTTGAATGATGAGTGTTGTTCTTCCTCTTACTCAATGTGTCTGACACACATGTGGCGTTTATGCACCACATTCAGACAGAAGATACAAATCACAACTCACATTATTTTTTGCATTGCACTTCAAGGGCTACACTTTTAGAGGTGGTCTGGCTCGCATTGTGATCAGATCTCAGCAAGGTGTAAATGCAATATGTACAGTTTGGCCACATTCTTTGGAAAACAACCAATCCAGCATGTTGAAAGGTCCCCTAACTTTGCCTCCTCCTGCCACCTCCAGCTGCCTGTCAAAAGGCTACAGACAAAACAAAACGTAGGGCCCATGCAGCAGTATTGCTTCAGGAAACTCTTGAGGGACTGCTATGATGAGGGTCAGGGCTCTGCTAACATGCTAACAAGCTAACAGGCTTCTCCACTGGCCCTGATTACCAGTTCACACTATAAGTCAAATTAGCCTAGTTAGCAAAGCTTCAAAGAAGAAGCCTATGGATGCCTTTAACGCTCTCTGCCTCTCTCGTGCTGTGCAGTTGTTGCTGTCCCTCGAGGGTATCCTGCATCGGTTCTCTTGAAATGAAACCTCTGCCTAGCAGATTTGCATATTGACATCTTATCACAATGCGGGTAGAATCCTGATAATGAGAACACTGATTAACACAAAAAAAAGGCCCAGCGATCAGATGGCATTACGCAGATATCACATCCAGACAGACAGCACATGTTAATGCCTAGTGGAGATGGACTAACTAGAAGCCTGGTTATTAAGTTATTACTGGCTCATTTGACTCACAGACTATTCGTGTCTAAATCCATACTGGAGCCTCTCTGTGTGTTCTGTGAGGCTAGACTATGTCATCAAGGCAGGAATTTCCAGTTATTTTAGTCAATTGAATGACAGGAGGTGACCCCTGACTTGAGAGACAGCTCATTTGTATCAGAGGAGACACGAGCCTGGTCCCCTGCCAGGGAAACAGTAGGGGTCTGCAGTGCTGTGATACACTTTGGGAATTTGAAAAAAAAGGGGGGGAGAGGGGGCTGTTAACTGGTGCTGCTGAACACCATGTCCTGATTGCAAAATGTATGTTCTCAGTAAAAGCAGGGGGCTCTGACTACCTACTACAGCTTTGCCGCAGCACCAGTGAGGCATGACGATGAGCTGATAAAGCTTTCAGTGGCAAAGAGAAAGGGGAAGGAAACACAAAGACACATGACGAGTGACGAGTGACGGGACAGAGAGATGTCCAGAGAGAGCAGGCGTGTCTCAGCTCAGATGTATCCAGACGTCGAGCACCTTTACCTGTTTGTGAAATGCCATCGTCAACAGCAACCTGGATGCTACGCAAACCGTCTGCTGCAGTCAGGACTCCACCTGCTGCATCCTTCTCTCAGAGATATGATAAAAATAAAAATATACCTGCTCTCTTCACAGCTGCACCTCGGAGATAAGTCGCACACACAATCATGACAGGAAGAAAAGAAGCCATGTTTCTAAAATTGAAATGTGGAGTTTCACAGGTGAAGAGAGGAAAGCTAAAAAACCGGAGGCTCAACATGGTTTGAGGATGTGTGACGTGGCACAGTTCACATTTCACCGAGCAGATAATTAAGCTTTTCAGAGCTTTAATGTTCAGAGTTAATTTAAGGTGGCACTTTAAAAGAAAAATACATAAGAGTTGTCCTCATTTACCTGAGTGAGAGGTTGGAAGGTGTCACAACTTTGAAGTGTGATTAACTGGAAACGTGTCTAAAATTAAAGGAATCCTCTGTTTATCATTCATAGTGGCTGTAATTCCATTAAATATGTATCATATTCAGAACACAATTGTGATGTTATTAACTTGATTTGAATAATGTTCTTCTCTTCAAAAGACTCAGACTTAACTTCATTTATTGACGCAGTCAGTCAACAGGGTTGAGAAAATGTTGCAGAAATTAATTCCATCCTACAAACATTCCTTTGTTTAAATAACTCTACGAACCAAATAGTTGTGTAGGCTAATGTTATTTATAAGAATTGATCTTTTGAATTCATAATGCAATAAAATTGTGAAAATAATCACTGAGAAGTGACAAAAATAGTTATTTTTTTATTTTAAAATAATTGTGTAACACAATACAAATAGTTAGAATATGTGGTTGTATTATGGGGGAGACCTTGTGGTGACTGTGTCTCAGGAGGTGGAGGTCATCCACCAGAGGGAGGGTCGGTCGTTCAATCCCCAGCCTCTGCAGTCAACATGTCAACATGTCAAAGTGTTCTTGGGCAAGATACTGAAACCCAAATTAAAGCATTATATAAATGCTGTTCATTTACCTTGTCACATTTTCTTCATTCTCAGTAAAGATGCTGTAAAGTTCACATTGTCTCTGGACATCTTCATCCATCTTAACGGATACCGTTTAAGGTAATTGTGAGTAGAAAGAGTACCATTAGCTTTCTCTTTGAACTGGGTTTGTCTTCAAAACAGTGATTCAGTTGTGTGTATCTCAAGAGATACAAATAAGAAAAAAAATCTAAAAATCAGTGAAGCTCATGAAGCCAAACAGACATGTTTTGTGCAGATGACTTCATTGTGGGCCAGCACATACAGTCTACATGCTGGGTCCAAAATCACTAATTTGCTACCTGGTGCAACATATTTATCTTCCACCAAGTGTAAAACATATGGACTATTTAATCCCCTAATATTCCCACAGTTGAAAATGTAAGTGTCCACTGGTTAAAGTTATACAGAGAATTTCATATTTAATGTGGAAAGTACATTTAAAGACAATTAAAGTCAGACATGCATGTGTTTACCAGCCAAAGAAAGAACATGCAAAAGACAGCTGCACTGAAACAGACAGTGTATTATGAATGTGTTGCTCTTATGTCCAAGTGTGAATGTTTTTCCCCCCTGAAAATGATCCATATAGATGCCGCAGAGTGGGCATTCAGTCTGGACATCTACGTTAATCCTCTCCCTTCTCACGGTTGAGCACTGATGAATCTACATTTGCTCTCTCTGTAAAGAAGACACAGATTAGCTCTGATTTATTTCGCCTGTTATTTTTATTATCAGATCAGATCTGATGTAATAGATAGGCTTGGAAATGTAATATTGAGCTGTTTTTTTTTCTCTCCTTCTAGCCCACCCAGTGTAATAAATAGTTGTATAATAAATCAAGCCCTCCCTATTCTTTGGGGCCACTCAATACGTATGTGGTGTGGCAAGCTAGGCTGAGACTCAGATCATATATCGGAGATGATGGCAGAATATATCACAGCTTTTACAGTAGCAGGCTGCCCAAGGCTCGAGAGGCTGTCGCTCTTTAGTGCTCTCTCTTCCTCGGCTTGGAATGTTCCTCTTTGATTCTCAATTTTGGGCTCTTCCCCAGGTTGGCCTATTTGTAATTCTGAAATGATGTACTTTTCAGGTGTTTAGCCCCTATTTCCCCTTTGCCCTGCTGCATACCAATTTACCTGCGCACTTTGGAGCATTTAAAAATCAATGAAGGACTGCCACACAAATGTTTACTGTACTTTACACTTTAGACCACGGAGCTGCCGACCGCTTTGAATGCGTTTGCCTACCCAATTGTAAACATGAGTGGTGAATTATTGTGAAGGAGAATCAGGCTTCTTACATTTTAAAATCACACATATTCCTGACTGATCATAACATTTTAAATTAAGAATCATTGGACCTTATTTTTTTTATTCACACAGGAGAGAATTTAAAGTTAGATTTCCTCTCGGCGATCCTACACTACACTACACACAATTCCCAACTACTTCACTCACAGCAGCTGTCACTCACGGCTGTAGATCATGACGTCACACCTCCTTTTTATAGCAGCAATTCACTACTAACAACCACAACACTTGAAAATACCTAGAAACCATCTTTGGAAGAATGTATTTGAGCTGTACTCTTGTCCTCCTCCTGTGGACCATGTCCCCACATGGTCATTTCGTCCATCTTTATATACAGTCTATGATTCACACACACTCACACACCGATGATGACGGAGCTGCCATGCAAGGCCCAGGCCAGAACACAAGAATTAACATTTAAACAACTTTAAGAGTTATTTGAAACATATTGGAAAACATTACATATTAATACATTTACTACTTGGCTGCATTTAAATGTCCAAATTGTCTTTGCATTTACTCCTTATATGTTATTATAATGGAAACCAAGTAATTATGTCAGAAATGAGTCAAAGCCAAGGGCGTAAAAACAGAGGACTGTTTAATGCTGTGAAACTGTTAATAATATGTAGGATCTGAGGTGACATTAAGATCTGTAACATCAACCTGCCAGTTTCCGTTTATTAGCTAATTTCCTTAGAAAAATCATTAAACATTATTTGCGCAGTTTTGCTTGATGAAAAAGCTCTGGATGTCCCTTCTCTTTTTTGTTGGCAGGAAGTACAAAGCATGTTGTGTGTGTGTGTGTGTGTGTGTGTGTGTGTGTGTGTGTGTGTGTGTGCGTCTGTTCGTCTGTCTGTTCACTCATACGTTGCTAGGGACAATTCTGCATATGCAAATCTATGCTCTTGTTCAATGCAATCGATGAAGTCAAGTTTTTTGTACAACACTCATTTGATTGAAGCAGTCTCCTATTCCGCAGGATTGATAATCGATCATTTCATTTATTTAAAGAAACATGTAAAAAAAATGGCCACTGATTCAAATCCTTTTAAAAATTGTGTCATAACGTTCATCATGATTGTATGTGTATTTGTCTGCCCCCGAGCGACCGCTCAGCTAAACAGCTTCCAATGCGACCAAAACAAACAACTAGACCAATTCTAACTCCTGTATTTTCTAGAATTATTTCATGTGTTTTACTCTAAAAATATATTTTAAACATGTCCCCTATAAGTTCTTCTGGCTGCCATGTGCACTAGTTTGAACACGTTTTACAGTAACGTAGCCTTCTCTTACTCATGCCAGTAATAAATGTCTTCTCTCTCCATCTCTCTCTCTCTCCCACACACAGTCCTGACCTACGAGATGTACGAGGATTTCTCTCTGGAGAAAAGCAGCCTCCTTATCAGCTGAAGATCGTCAGGTAAACCCGATATATGGAGAAGATGGATAGACCTACTGGACAGTATGGTGGGGATGATATACTGTCTGTGTACGGTCTGTGTACTGTGCGTGTGCATGTGTGTGCATATGTTTGAGTGTTGGTAAGAAATGCTACTGTATGGTAACTTACTTACACAGTTATTTCCTCTTCTGCTTGGATTTATAGAAATTGCTCATTGTAGTCATACACCCCATGTGGCTGTTTTGTATGTTTCTGGTCGACACACCAATAAGTGCCACAAGTGGAACAATGTTAATACACAGAGTAGTGCATAATGATTACAAGATCACTCCAGCCGTGACGCCAAATTGGGCCAAGGCCAAATTCCGGCACCCTTGCTTGGACCACACCCATCTTCAAAATCAATCAATTTGATCTCAACTACACATCGGAAATATAAAAAATATAGAACTATAAACTCCTGGCAAAGCACTCCAAACAGCCTCTGTGGTAGTGGTAGTTAAGGAGCACATTTTGCATTAAATGACACACACACAGACCCACAAAGTGAAAATAATACCAGTTGTTGTCACGGCTGGTAACAAAAATACACTGACTACAGCAGGTATATGAGAGAAAAGCCAGTACATCTGCTTCAACACAGGAAGGCCAGAGTTGGTTGAGTAGGGGAAACAGGGTGAAAAAAACAAAACCATGTGTAACCTGATCAGAGGAAATGTTTATTTTAGTGTATTGATGCTAACATTGAAGTCATTGCCATGTGCCAGCAGTCAGACATGGTATCTGTGACATCATCCACCACAGAGTGGTTTCTGAGTACAATGAGAAGTTTCTGAATGTCACTAAGTGGACGAGGTGAAACCTGAAACAGAAACCAAATGCACATGGATGTGAGCCAACATCCATTGAGAGAAATTGCGTGATCACGAGATCACACGAACATCCATCTTGTCAGGCTTCAAGTAATGCGTTTGTGTCTGGACCAATCAGCGTCCTGTGAGGAGCGACTGGCAGCCATAAGGTGCGTGTGACGCGACACTTCCACTGTTTGTTCAAAACAACAATGGCAGGTCCTAAAGAGGCTACATATGAAACTCTGTTTGTGAAGGTTTATCATATTTGTGGAGCTAACATAGGGAATGTTTACCGTATACCATAGGTACTGTGCAGTTATAGATACTTTTATATTTTACTTAACTATAGTATTTGATTTAATCACGTACTGTTGATGTGACATTATAGATCTACTTACTTTCTCTTATTTTTTATTTCATTTGGTTTTGTTATATTGTGGATTGTCGAGGATGTTTTAATGTCTTGTCTTTTATGCGGACCCCAGGACGAATAGTTGTGCTGCGGTAATAACTAATGATGATCCTCAATAAAGTATAAAGTATGAGTTGGTTCATACCACCCTGTAGATTTATTCTGGACACGTCTTCTTGGGGAGAATAGTTGACCCCCCCAGCCTGGGCCTTGATCCTACTTAGCTACCTACCTAGCCCACTGCGACCTCTGAATAAGTGAATGAAAATAGATGAATATGGACGGACTGGATTAACAAAGTGCAAATGACATAGAGTATAATGTGTTTGCACTCTAATGCAAATCCAGTTACAGACTGGGGACATTCACGTCTATGCTCTACACTTCCTAAGAAATTATTTCACAGGTTTTCACAAGCAGTATTGTAATGCAACACACAGATCAGATTTGATCCCAGGATATTTCATTCTCACCCTTTTCCTGCATTTTCTCTCTATGCTTTCCCAGTTATTGTGTATATGTGGGTGAATGCAACCGTGCATGACCCCAGCGCATGTGACACACTGGCTTTTACTGAAAAGAGAGAATGGCTTCAACTCAACCTGCAGGAAAGAAGAGGGGGAGACGTGAGACAGAAATAATACAAATATGACAGAGGTGGGAGAGTGGAATTTTCATTAAAGTCTAGAGAAGCGTATAGACCAGGACTCTTAAACATCTCACGCTTCTATCAGCAAACAGCTAACGTTAACTAGCTCTTGCCTGCCGATTTCAACACAGATTTGTATTGTTTACAACGTAGCATTATCAGGGAAAAAATTGTGTGTTTAAGGAATGAATAATCACAAAAAGTCAAGTGTGTGCGTACTACGTGCAGAGTGTTTGGAAGAGCGAGAGAGAGGCGGATGCACCTCTAACAGCTGAGCAGAGAAGAGAAAACCTGAGGTCCAGGGTGCAGAGCCCGACTCTGGTGCTTTAGGAATTGATACGAAGAATCCTTTCGGATTTTAACACCACAAATGGACGTTGTTCCAATACACAGTGGCGAGGCCCTTATGGGAAAACGAGTATCATCACGTTTTCAGAATTTTGGCACGTGGTACCGAAGTATCAGTTCTCGATTCCTAATCACAGGAACCACAGACAGATTTTTCGGGAGAGACTATCGCAAAAACATCTCAGAATCTCCTTCACAAATTCCCCTTCACTCTGCAGCTTTCAGCGCCAGCAGCCAGCTGGTATGCTGTCAGTGTGACGGTCTCTGATTAACGTTTCAGCATGTTTACCTTGTGATTGCGAAGTTCAGTGCATTTGGGAAACTCCTGGCCCATGTTAGCGTGTAGTGACGTGAAAATGCGACAGTGAAGTCTGGCATATCAAGCAGAGGGCTTCCCCATTCATTCAGATGAAAATGTCCTGTGCTCAACATGGTTGTTCAGTCAGAAGCCTAGCCTGTTAGAAGTTCCGATGAACGTCTGCATGATTGCGGCTATGTTTATGTTTCGGCTGCTAGGCTAGCAGACTTGTGAGAGGTTCCTTGGTAAAGGTTCCACAACGACAAACACGTAGAAGAGCCATGAGACGCACGGGAGCAGGCAAAGAGCCACTGGTACCCTGGGAGCTACAAGTTCTTCACCCCTGCAATAGTTTAATAATTGGTCTACAGGTAAGAAAATATTACATTAGCAAGAAGTATACTGGTAGCCAAAGTGTGTGAGATTCAAAGTGCCACTTGGAAAAATAGGGTGAAGGGAGGAGCCTATCCATCAGTGCAGATCTGTCCTGCAGTCGTTCAGAAGCTGATCCAGATGTTAGTCCTCTCTGAAATGCTCACACAGCGACTGGAGAAGGAGCGTGATGAATATGTAGAAAATAATGTGTGTAGAGCCTGAAGCTCGACACATTCTCACACCATTCAAGCCCTCACTATTACATTACATTACACTATTAATTATTTGTGTATTATATCTAGTTGACCTTTTCTAACGGCAATGTACGCTCATTTTAGAATTTACACGATAGTGCATAGACGTCATTAACACCTGCTGGAGAACTCGTCAATGTGGGAGCTGATCACATTCTGATTGCAATTCCTTTTGCATGTATTTATATATTCGAGGATGCAAGGGTCATTTATTGTCATTCTGCAACACAGGGTTATACAAGGAAATGCAGTTGTAGCTCATTATGCGGCACGCGAAAACACAGTACTAGTAGAAATGCATTCCTGAAGTGTATTTTTAAAAATTTGGAACAGGAGGAATGTAAACAAACAAAAACACTGGGCGGATAATATGGCCGGCATCTTTAACATCATTTTGTCCATCAACTTTGATGTTTGCGCACCAAGCGTCATTGATGTAAACACGGTCTGCCTCCTCTCGTCTCCCCGGAGTCCTGCACTCTGTGTTCAGCTTGGTCCAGGATGCTGGAGCCACACAGTCCTGCCTGAGTCTTATTTTACAGATCGTCTTGAAGTCCGCTGCACTTAATCCAATCACCACGCTTCCTACTCCAGTGTGGATAGGTGTCTCTTTCATATGCCACACATGCTACACTAAAAAAAAAGAAGAAAAAAAAGAGACAAAGGGACAACAGTTTAAAAAATTTTAGCAAAATCCATGGGAGCAAACGCTGCATCTACCTGTGCGACCATCTTTAATATGTGTATTAAAAAAATGTTGAGGTTTGTGAAATTTCCTGGATTGATTCCATTCTAGATGATTAGCTAATTGGCTGCATTGAAGTTGACTCTCGTACTTTTTCGTTATTTCTAAAAGGTATTGTGCTCATGTCACTATAAAACAAAGGGAAACTGACCTTTATATGAAAGACTAATACACATTTTGATAATAGAAAAATATAACGTGAAATAGAATGCTCTGTCCTGCCACAAACACTGGTAAAAAAAACAAACATGTTTACTACATACCCCCCCTCTCTGATCATGTACATGTCATGACAGAAATACCAGCACAGATCAATCAATTTTAGGTTCAGTGGTAGAAGTAGTTCAGATAAGCTGCTGTCTCTCATGATTAGCACGCTGAATTAATGGTGACTATAATAATGGCGGTTACAAAAATGTCTGATATTGACGTTTTACTTTCAAAATGTTGCAGCTCGTTAACAGAGTTCAGTTTACCTGGGAGAAGGTAAAGCTGCTGCACTATCAACTTAACAACTCTTTAAACTGCTGTCCTGCACATTTTCTTCAGCAGCGTTAGAGTTTAATACAGTGTTAATTATTAGTCATAGGTCAAAAGAGACCTTTTTAACACATTAAATATAAGAGGTGATTTGCAGGCAGGCTTTTTCCTTATCTCTCAAACACACCCAAACTAGATGTACCTGTTTATCGCTCTACAAACATACAGACATACAGACACACACACACACACACACACACACACACACACACACACACACACACACACACACACACACACACACACACACACACACACACACACACACACACACACCTCTGCAACTGTCACCCTCCCAGGGATTTATGTAGGGATTTAAGTAAAGAGAAGAGGAGATTGAAAAGGTGAGATCAGCTGAGCATGATGAGGGAGGCAGCTCCATTGGGAGCGAGGGAATATTGCACGGTCCGTGTCATTCCTCCTACTATTTTCCTCATCTTACATCAGAAACCATGACATCCTGCCCATATAACTTTCAAATTCAAGGTGTGCATGACTGAATACTTTGAATTAACAGCATTCTTCCATTCTATTGCAGTTAATTGCATCTCGTAATGCATGCCTGCACATTTAAGGGTACTCCCCTAGTTTTAATCGAGGTTGAACAGACATACTCTTAGGTTGTGGATGTCCCCCCCGGATCCAAGAACACATTTTATTTTTTTTTAATATTATTTCATTTTAAAATCAGTGGTAAAAAGCATCTCTGTTTTAAAGGAGTAGCTCTATATGTTAATGTTATGTATGGTTTCACTCTTTTTCGCTCTTCTCACTTGGCGTATCATATGCAACACGTGTATACAGAGAGTGGAAGAGAGAATTGTTTAAATAAATCAAATTTGAAGACAACCAAACCCAATGCTTTACAAATCTGACCCAAAACCTGATGCTTTGTTGGGACTGGTCCGGTTCCATGTTGCGGAACTCTACGCTGTATACTGTCTGTGAGCATGGCTTTTGGTTATGGTCTAGAGGTGGACTATTACTCAAACTGGCCTGCTTGAAGCAACACCCCCCCCACCAACTAATTTTTTTAACCCAGCCGACTGCTGGGGAGAGAAGCACCAGGAAGGAGGTCGATAGCGCAAAAAGGGAAAGATCAGAGAGCGCCACAAGAGGGAAGCTTTGAGTAATGGCAGAAAGAGGATAGAACCAGCTGCTCGGCGCATCAGTATCTCTCCCACTACTGAAGAGCCGGCCCTTTTAACGGGCGAGTTGGGCAGGTGGAGATGAAGTGGCCGGCCTTGCCACCGTACAGGCAAGAGAGTTTATCCGGCGCGCCTTATCCTATGGGGTTAACTGGGCTGGTTCAGCCACACTGCGTGAGCCCTCCTGGGTTTAATGATTCAATGACTAGGACGAAGTGGAGGCCATGACACTTTTAAGCTGGACACCATAACTGTTAGAACTCGTTTGATAGCTTACATGGCGCATTACTGTAACTTACTGCAGTAGCTCCTCTTAGGTCTGATAACCGTTTTCTGTAAAATGGTTGTAAAATATATTGAATCTTCAACCTTCTTTAAAAATGCATCTCTGTGGTACATGGACTGCATTTATATAGCGCTTTTCCAATCTTTGCGATCACTCAAAGCGTTTTACAACACATCAGCATTCACACATTCATCAACCATGTCTGAGTCAGAGGCTGCCATGCAAGGTGCCACATGCTCATCAGAGATAACCATTCACACACACACACACACTGTTGGCCATTGGGAGCAATTTGGGGTTCAGTATCTTGCTCAAGGACACTTTGACATTCTGACCGTAGAGGCCAGGGATTGAACCACCAACCCTCCGACTGGTGGGTGACCTCCACCTCCTGAGACACAGCCGCCCTGTGGAACATCCCCCTTCTTTAAATGAATGAAAAAACAAACTTATCGGTAAACTGATAACTCTTGGCAGTGGTTTTTGATGCCGTGTGGCACCACCTTTATCAATAAACACTTTGCTGCGTTGGCCTTATTGATGTCAGTGCACTTGGCAAGATTTAAATGGGCCCGTCTAGAGTCTTTCCATCTCCCAGCGCCTCTCCTGCAGCAGTGAACCATACTGATGAAGGAGATAATGCTGTTGACAGGCCAATGCATCATTCAGACTGTAGGATCAGCTGGCAGCAATCCACATAATGCCTGTCTCCCAGCAAGTCAAACACCCAGTGGGAAGCTTTTTGTAAAATAAAATGCAGAAAAGATGACAAGCTTTTTCTGTGTCGTGGGTTATACAGCTCTTTAGGACTGAATCCGTTTCTATATCAGGATTAAATGCGTCATTTGTTTTTTTTTATTCCGTAGTTGAACGTATCCAACACTCCATAAATAAATATAATTCTGTGCTACTTTTGGAGATGCTGCATGATGAGGTGTTTTCAACACTGCTGATTCTATAAACAGAACACAGCTCCTGTGTTATATCTGGTCGAGTTAATCGAACATAAATCCTATGCATACAAGATTATAGCTGAATTAAGACCTACATTTTGTCCTCTCAATATCTTTATTTTATGAAAATGTTACTTTTTTTTATGCCATTGTTTGTTTTGTTTTTTAAAGCATAATGTTTCTTTAGACTTGCATCATTTATCAATATCACTTCCACGGTTGCTGGTTTTGCTGATGTTCTAAAACACACTGTTCAAACAGTTCAATGGACCCGACATTGGTTGTTCAGTAGCTGTTAAGAGCAAACTGTACAGTACACAATACATTGTATTATTAGAGAATGCCTCTCCCTTCCTGTTTCTTTCGTTATCACAATCTGTGTTGCTGTCTTTCTCAAACACACTTCGCAAGAGGAAGAATGTGTCCGGTAAGTCAGACCAGTTGAGTCTCCATAATGTGCTCGAGTTGTGGGTGGTTATGTGCAACCCCAGCTGCTAAAGCAAACATATTTTAAAAACTTTTTTGATTAAAACCAGAACTCTCAACTTGTCACTGAGACATCTCTGGGATGCACTACTTTGACTGAACCTGCACAGTAAGATGCTATCTCCCCCCCCCGGACTCACAGATTCATTTACTCCTCGGGGTTTCAATTTTCACCTCATTTACAGCCAAAAGTGGGCCAAGCTTGCTAACGTGACCCAGATGGGACTGCAGAGTTATGGTCTCATAGGTAACATATTACCAGATTCCGGAGTACTATACATGTCAAAATATTCATCATTCATCTGTTGGCTCCTAAGTTGTCATAACTATTCAGCGTTTCATTGACATGTTATTCTTCATTCGAATGATTACGATCTTAAGCGAACTTTTATGTTTCAACCAGCAGAGGTAAAGCTCCAGCAGTTCAAAGGACTGCTTTAGTGTACATAATGTTAAGTAAAATAGTGTTTATGGGTCGGATCTGCAGATATTACCATATTGTGGCGAAATCCATAACTTTTCTCACGTCATGTTTTCAGCTTGATATTACTCCCCAAACTGGCACCAAAAAATAACTATTTCAAGGCGTTATTTTATATTTTTCTGATTGTCAACAAATCCTATGAAAAGACCAAAGGCAACAAGGTCCTGGGGTGCGTCTCACAATATGTTCTGACTTCACGAGCCCATCTGTGCTTCTCAGCCCCCAAGCCAATTGGTTCTTACGGAAGATAGAAATCTTTAGAAATACTTCTTTCTACTACGTCGGGTATATACTGTAGCTTAGGTTGGCCACGTTTTTAACATACATTACTCAGTCAGGAGTAATGTTTGTACATTTATTGGGGACTGTTTTAAGCCGGTGGATTAATCCACATTTGGTGCTTTACTGAGTATTTGTGCAGCAGTAAAGTACAGTGTGTGTTCATGGTATTGAAGGAGCGTGTCAGTGTGTCTCACTGCTGTGTTGTTCATGGTTTTTTGGACAACAATGGAGCTATGTCACAGAGGAAGGAAATACACAAGGCTTTGATACACACACAATACTTGTTAGTTAGTGTTGGTTTGGATCTTTTCATGCATGTATTCTGAAGTGAAGAATATAGAATATAACTGGATTTATTCTCAATGTCTATATTCTGAAACAAACCAGAAATCAAATTAATTTAGACCTTTATCAATACACACAGCACATTGTGCCATAATGCAACATTACATAGAGGGCAAGGAACATTACAAAAGATTACCATAGGCAATATCAGTTTATACCATCATTAATCTGTAGCACCATAAAAGAAGTAGCAAAAACACAAAAACATCCTCCTCTTTTTTGTTAGAACCAGGATCCCAAAACGTACAACATGATCAAGCCAATAATCTTCTTTCTGCTTGTATACTATCTATCTTTTAATAGACTAAACTGAGGCTATGATTTGGTAAATTAGGTAATTAGATAATAACATACGAACTCAAAGAGCCACTTCATCACAACAATTGCATTATTTACCATCAGCAACCATCTGTCACCAATAAATTATATTTCTGTTTTTAGTTTTTATTTCAAGATGACATGTATGGTGGCCCTCGAAGCTCAGTGCAGTGCAAATTAAGGAAACACAGCAAATAGAACAGCACAAGTAGAGAAAACACACCCGAATACAGAAGCAGCATTACATGACAACAGAAACTGTTTCCAGGGGACACAGGCAGAACAAAAATTAGCTGTAAAGTTGTTAAGTGGTAGAAAATGTTCAAGTTTAAATGTTAATTTATTGTCATTCTGCAACTCAACGTTTAGCAGAATGACATGTAGTTGTAGACCCTTTTCGCTACACAAGAAAAAAAGAAAAACATATTTTTTTGTCCTTTAATATCCTTGGGGCTCTTCGTAGGCACCTCTTCTCCCCAAAATCACTGATGTTCAGTAGATGGGTACCAATGATGTTCTAATGGTCTAAGGGTTTTAATCACCCGCTGCAGAGCCCTCCTGTCTGCATGACAAAATGTACTTTGCCAAGATATTGACCACCAAATTGCTTCGGAAGGCATGTGTGAGTGTGTGTGAATGAGAATTAGATTAGATGATGAGCCGTTTGGCACCTTGTATGGCAGCCCTGTCAGTGTATGAAAGTGTGTGTGAATGGGTGAATGTTGGCATGTAGTGTAAAAGCGCTCTGAGTGGTAGGAAGACTAGAGGGGCGCTATACAAACGCAAGTCCATTTACTATTTAATAATAAGCAAAATGCCAATCCTTAAAAACCTCATAGTGATCCTTGTTGAAATCAGCAGGAGCAGAACTAGTTAACGTCAGCTGTTAGCAGCCGGTGGGCGAAATAACAGCACTAACAGTACAACGTATGGAGAAGCCATTGAGAAACATTATGAAGCATTTATGCTTTATTCAGTAAAACCCCCCCCCACCAAAGGGGGGAATGACAAAAAGAGTTTGACAACCACTGAGCTAAGGGATCCTTGGCCTGAAAAATGTTGAAGACCCCTGACCTAATCTGTAGTGTCAACATGATCATCCTGGGCAGTGTATCTGAAACCAAAGAACCATGGTTTAGGTTCAACTGAGAGTTAATGTAGTGGTGACTGCATCCAACCCCAACATTGCCAAGTGGGAACTGTATAGTGTCAGTCTCACATAGGTCCGGCTCCACATATTATCATTCTGGTAGGGAAAAAGCGCTCGTTTGTATTTCTTTAAACAAATCATAATCATCTTGGGTACTAAGCACAGTATGCAGCCGCTATGACCTTTCAAAATCAAAGGGGGAGGAAAATGCTGGCCAAATTCAAAGCAGCAATCGCAGGGCTATGGCCGCCATGCGAGTCAGACCAGTACGGTGTCAAAAACAATGAACACAATAAGCCGTCTGGGGCTCTAAACTGAATAATATTCTTATTATCATCATTCCTCATCATGTTAAATATCCTTCCATTTTGTTCTTTTCCTTACAACAAGACTAGTGATATCGTACCACATATCATTATTAGTCTTACGTAATATCACCGACTGCAGGACAATTTTTTTAAATCGTATTGTGGCAAAGTATATTTAAAAAATAAATAGAAATAAATAGGATTAATTGTTATTTGGTCTTATTGGACTATTTACATAATTTACAAGTATTAGGACCCGGGGGAGATCCATGCAGAAGCACTGAGACCATACAAACTCCACACAGAGAGGACCCTGGACCTGAATCTGGTTTATGTGCTTGCTCGTGAATTGGTTTTCCTTGTCTTTGCGTTTCCTATATTTCAGCTACTGCACTCTCCTCTCGTAGTGCCTCTTCGTGGCCAGTTCCTCATGGAGGCACTCTTCCAGTGTCATATTCGGTTTATTAGCGCTCTGGGTAATTTCTCACAGTAAACAGCTCTGCAGATGCACTTTTGTGTGACTTCCCTCTTTTTGGTGACCCTGCTGATCTCACTCTCCCTTTATCTCACTGCCTCTTCAAGCTGGGTCCCTTTCTTTTTTTTTCACCTTTCCTCTCCTGGTTCAGCCTGGAGGCCCACTCTGCCCTGACCTCTTTTAGGTCCTTTTTCAAATCAAGCTCTCATTCTTGCTCCTCGTTACAGGCAGCCCTGATCCTCCCATTTACCACTTCCCAGAACACAGAGACAGTCAGGTGTTTGCTTTTCTGCCTCCTCCCCTCATCTGTCTTGTCTCCGAGGAGACACCTTTTAGGGCAGCTCTTCACTTTTTGTGTTTCACAGAGGAAAGGGATTGCAAATGTTATAACTTAACCATGGCTGTGAAGGACCTTCTGGCCAACGTTTTCTGTACACTTGTGTTCATTCGAAGGTTTCCTCTTTGTTTTCTTCATCTCTGCTGAGGTCCATCGGGGCTGCATTGTCTGATGCCAGCCTCAGGTTATCTTCAACTGAAAGGCTAAAAGGGTATTTTAATGTTTGTGAATAAGATGGGAGGCTGAATATATACATATATATATATATATATATATATATATGTACAGTATACTGTTCATGTAGTGTTTAACTAAAGTAATACCAGGGCCCTTGAGAATTTCAATTTATATTGGTTGGAAGGTGTGGATTTACTTTTAGTAACTGGACAGTATAACTGGACACTGGAGTTGGTTTGGAGTTCTTGAATGAATGTGCCAGAATTGAACTGAGTTTAGCTAGCGTGAGTGTCTGTGAAAGAGAGGCAGCCTTGTGTGTGTGTGTGTGTGTGTGTGTGTGTGTGTGTGTGTGTGTGTGTGTGTGTGTGTGTAAAAGTGTCAAAATGCATTGCAAAAGGAAAATGGAGCCGCTATTGCTCGCCTGCAAATCATTCAAGTAAATTGTGAATGATGGTGAGACAACTCCAGAAAAATCTTCTGAGGCAACATGACATGTATATCTTTGGAAAACATTTTACTTTGTCTTTCGTTAACTTGCTAATGATGCTCAGTTCTTTGTGCATGTAATGTATTGTGCTTGTATAATAACTGTACTGGTCTTATTAACTGTACATATGACCTCGTTGTTAGAGTGAAGATTTGAGTCTTGGTGTATTGGGAGCTGTTGGAAGTTTATGAACATGTCATTTCAACCTTCAGAATGCCTCTAAGATGGTACGTTAACTCACGGGGTACAGCCTTGCATTAAAGGAGTTTCACACATTTTACTTAGTTTCCTTATAAAACCAATTTCTGTTCCACAAAAACAGATGATGATTTCAAATCCGAGCTCAAGTACATCTTGACAGTGTTGTTTAAGAGATAGTGGTGGTGTTCTATTTGCGTTTGTTCAGCCAGTCCGTAAATTCAAACTAGTCTCGAGTTTACTTCCCTCTGTGCCCCCGCCACCCCGATGTGGAAACATCTAAGATGTTATAGATGTTTAAATAGGTTCAAACAGCAGAATGTTTTTGACAGAACGGTTGCAGCTGTTTTTGTTCTTTCCTCCCACTCTCTGCACCAAATAAACCATCTGCTGCAGGCTGACTGAGGAATCCAGAGGTTATCTGATTTGTGATGAAGTAGGAAAGAAGATGAAAGTATGTGCAAGTGATTGCTTTGTGACTCATATTTTGTGTAACTTAATGCAATTCTGGATCTTTTTTTTTTTATATCTCTGCATGTACCATGTGTGAAGAATCTGATGTGCTTGTCAAAGTCACGTACCGTGTTCTCTCATTAACGGCTTTTGGGTTTTTACTGCAGATCTGAAAAACAACCAGGTTCACCTAATCCACAGCGAGGGATTGTTAATTGCCTCGAACAAACTCTGCAAGTTTTCATTTCAAAATCAGTAGAGGAGTTACAATTCTCACATGTTGCAGTTGGATTGCACTGGAAGGCACAGTTTAATTGCATTTGATTATTTACACTTAAGTTATACTATTAACACATCATCCAGCCCATTCACCAGGAGGGAGAGTAGGCATTGTACGTTCCTGCAAACCATTGATATTTGGAAGGTCAATGTTTTTGCAAGAGACGTAGTATACCGAGCGACTGTTTACGCTGTATATGTATTTTTTTTTCTAAACCTAACCAAGTAGTTTCACAATGTTTCACAATGTTAATTTCAGGCATTGTATGTTTCTGCGAGCATGATATGCATACATGAAAAAAAAAACTTTACCTGCAAACAAGGTACAACTCAAAACACTCACAAGGAGGATTACCAAAAACTCAGCCTGTCTTTTGCCTGTCCTCGGACACACGCTCAGCGAGAGCCGCTGGTACGCTGTTGGTTGACATGGGGCACGAAAACAAAAAAAAGTCTAAGTCCAGACTTCCAGAGGAGCCATGAAATTCATCCGACTTTGGGTGCTTTTCCTCGGACACACGCTCAGTAAAAGCCCCTGTGTCCGTCTGGTACTCTGCTGGGTGACCAGGGGCGCAAAACCGGAAAAAAAAAAAAAGTGTAGTCTTCAGTGAACACTACACTTTTTGTTTTGGAGACAGTTTAACACTGAATACTAAAGGCAACAAAATAACTTCCTGCTGAAGATGTGTCTGGTCAATTGCAGATATTGGCGGTGTTAATCGGGGAGACATGATCCTGCACCCTTCGACTAGTACGGCCCTCATGTAAACCTACCAATCGTTAGTGTATAGACCAGCTTCCAGCATCACTTTCCTTGAAACTTTCTATATTAATGTTATTTGACTTGTCTTTAACTACAAACAAATTGGAATTAAATACAATATAGCTGTAATTTAAAAAAAATGTCCATACAACAGCTTGTCAACTCTAATAGCGAGGAGTAAGAGAGGGAGAGAGGTTCAAAGTGAAATGTCTTTTTTGTAAACCGGCAGTGTAGTAAAATCCAACCTAGAGGTTATTTGGTCAGATGCATCAGAGTAGCTAACATTGTATCTATATAAAGGTAAGTTTGGGCTGAGCTGGTGTAGTAGCTGACCCTCCCCAGCAGAGCAGTGAAGTACTTACAATCAGCAGGAACAAAGTATGAGCTGAGCTTTATGGCTTGTATGATCCCACAGATACAGTGGCTTATTCTCAAGCACACCACAAACACCCACACACACACACATACAATACGTACACTTCAGACCAAAATGATGCCATCTCCACACTTGCAAGCAGAGGCGGGATAAGGTGCTCTGGTTCTGAACTGCCAGTCTATCTGCTGAGAAATACCGATTAAAAAGATTGTTCAGAATATTTGCCTGCTCCAGCTCTAAACCTGAGTGGCAGTTGCAGGTCGAAAGGATTTATGGGCTTCAAGAAGGCAGACGGGGTTAAGGTGTGCAGTTATGGAATATAAATGTGGAGATTGATCTGTCTACATTAGATATAAGAAACATCTCTGCCGAGTGGCTGCTCCTACTTCAGCTGGTGACGTCGGAGCAGTGTGTGGGGGTGCACTGGTGTGTGAGGTGACACAACATTCACACAAACGTCTCACACACATGTCGGACTTTGTTGGACTACTTTCACCTGAGGTTATTTTCCTAAATATTTCAGAGAAGGTGAAGTAGAATTAGATTAGAAGTGTGGGGAAACTGGTAATTACCTCCATCAAGAGTGAAGATAATACCTGTATACTTGTACTTTACACTTATTACTGTCTTTCATAAAAAGACGTCGATTGGCAGATGCAGAGTGAAGTGAGCGAGCTGGGGTGAGTGGTTTGACCGTGGCCTGGATGTAGGAAGGGCTGATCCATTCACTGCACGGTAGGCCAGCACCAGAGTCTGGAAGCAGATTGGGGCAGCCACTGGTAACCAAATCAAATAAAATCAAGTTTATTTATATAGCCCAATATCACAAATTATACATTTGTCTCAGTGGGCTTTACAGCCTGTACAAGGAACGACACCTTCTATCCTTAGACCCTCACATCGCACAAGGAAAACTGTATAGTTTTAGTGGGGGAAATATGGAAGAAACCTCAGGGAGAGCAACTGAGGAGGGATCCCTCTCCCAGGACGGACAGACGTGCAATAGGTGACTTGTGTACAGAACAAACAGCATAGTTAAAAATCCAGCATGGACAATCTATGCAACAGAAAACATGATATGATGGTATATTAAAAAAAAGATAGATCCAGGGGGATGTCAAGGCTTCCTGGTGTCAGGCAGGACCAGGGCAACAGGTGCAGCCACGATTCGCGGGCCAGAAGTAATCTTTAATAGTGGCAACCTGCCAGATGAGGGATACAGAAACTCCGGGGATGATGCCCCGGATGGTGAGTTAGTAACATGCATTTAAGGGACATGAATGCATGTCAATAGAGAGGGAGAGGAGGAGAACGAGAAAAATAGGGAAGAGGAGAGGAGTCCCCCGACAGTCTAAGCCTATAGCAGCGCAACTAGGGGCTAGTCCAGGGCAAACCTGAGCCAGCCCTAACTATA
>CALSCE010010655.1:1059169-1079016 GCA_943593645.1 Bovichtus variegatus | reverse complement strand
CGGAGGGCCATGTTTGGCCCGCGGGCCTTGTTATTGACACATGTGGTGTAGAGAGTGTGTCTGCAGGGCTGTGGAGAAGGACAGTTGGTCGTCCAGTGTCACACCCAGATTCCTTGCGGTCCAAGTCGGGGAAACAACCAAGGTGCCGATGTTGATGGTGAGGTCTTGGTCTACTCCAGAAGATGATGGAAATATGATCAGTTTTTCAGTTATTCATAAATCAAAGTATTTTAATTTCTAAATGATGATACTGCGAGATGACGAGTCAGGGCATCACAAGTTGTTTTTTTATAATTACATTATTCCTTTGGGGCACAGCAGTTGTCACAACATTCAAAATGTCATCCTGCTGGTGGCGCCAGAGAGCATCAAAGTCACAAGGATACATTACCAAAGAGCCATGAAATGTTTAGCCAATCGATCCAGAAGATGTAGAGATATTTAACTAAATACGTAAAACAATTTTGGGGGATCTATATTGGTGATTTACCATTGAGACCTTGAATATCTGTTCCAAATTTCATGGCAATTGATAAAAACGCAAAACCAGGTGCTGGATGAAAATTGAGGCACTCACCAAAGTCATCAGGATTCAGTTGCTGGAGGCCATGAATGTCTGTGCGAAAAATGTAATCTGAATTTTCTTCATTTGACGCTTTTGTCCAAAGCAACAATATGAAGTCGTTGTTGAGCTACTTACAAAACTGGTGGACCAACCGACCAGTTATTAATTGATCAATCAGTTAGTCATTTCTAAGTTAATATGCTTTCTAATTTCTGATGTCTTGCGAGGATGACTTCGGAACAGGATTGTCTGATGATGAATGGAAACATTGAAACATTTGAGATCTGGTTCCATTCTTTCTCTATTTGTGCACGGGAAGGCGTTCAGCAATACAAGATCCTTACATGTGGTGTATATTGGAGGGAAGTATGAGGGCAGGTGGGAGTGAGGTATGATTGTAGTAGGGATGGGGGGGGGGTCTTGATAAGGTGGGGAAACGATGTAATGGGGTCAAGGGAATGTGGGAGGTGGGTAAAATGGGTTTTTCTTTTTTAAACGTGCAAACTTCCTATGTCTGAGGATAGCAGTGTAGTTGTTCTTGTTTGTGCACAAACTGAATGAAGAGATTTAAAGCGTAAAAACAAACAAAAGAACCCAAACAGATTTATTAGCATGTCAAAGTTACCAGCTGCAGCTCTAATGCAGTTTCAAGCTCAGGGTTCCACTTTGGGAATAAATGGGAGTAAACAAAATGACCTCACCAGTATAAAGGCAGACAGTGTGTGTGTGTGTGTGTGTGTGTGTGTGTGTGTGTGTGTGTGTGTGTGTGTGTGTGTGTGTGTGTGTGTGTGTGTGTGTGTGTGTGTGTGTGTGTGTGTGTGTGTGTGTGTGTGTCTGCATGTGTGTGTCTGCAAACATGACAGTCTTACCCCTAAACTCCAGAAGTAGGACAGTGATGATGTTTCAGTCTGAAGGAATGAGGACAGCATTTCTCTGTCCTCTGTTTCCTCTCTCTCTCTGCTCTGTTGGAGTACAACATTGACACAAACACTAAATATTTGCATACATGTAGAATGAAATGGAGATCACGTGTAATAGAATTATAGAAAATAAAAGGTTGAGATGTTGATGACTTGTTAGCTGTATCACCAGAAGCAGCGGTGGATTGTTTCCCACTCAGCTCACAAGCATTTCAACTTTAAAACGCCAAAATAAACGTGTACTGCATTAATACAGAGGAAGGTTAAGATCTGCACTGAAAGGAATAGTTCGGGAAATGAGGCCTGTTCGCTGTTAGCGTAACTAGCAGACAGTTGGTTTAGTTCAGAATAAAGGCTGTAAACAGGGACACCTGCTGCCTACCAGCACATCTAAAGTAACTAACTCTGAATAACACATTATATATCTTGTTTGTTTAATCTATATGTCTCATATCTATAATCAGATCTTCTTTAGCGTTGGGCAGAACCAGCCTAGCTCACCGTTTCCAGTCTTTTTGCTAATCTAAACTAACCTTGTGGGTTTACTGCACAGACAGGAGAATGGCAGCGATCCTCTTTAATTCCCAGCAAGAAAGATAATAAGCCAGAAGTAACAAACTATACCTTTTAAGTTAGCTTCCTGATATTGATTTAGTGCTCAGTAGTTATACCTCAGTTGAGCCGGGAAGAAAATGTCATATTATTGGGTATATACACAAAGTAACCGTACAAATTGTATTTCAATTCAAGTGTCGCTTTCACAGCAGCGGATTTAGAAAATTGGTCTTGGCTGGTCGGGCTTGATGAAGTCAAGGGATCAACAAAGTTAATGAGATTCATCCTTAAAACTTCTACTGCTTCGGTTTTCTCAGGTGTCCTGCATAACTCAATATTACATATTTGTCGTATCTGTGGTTGAGTTAACTTTTCCATCTGTGTTCGGATACTCTTCCTGTTCGCTGATCAAAGACTTATGTGTGGGATGAGTGCGAGTCAGTCGTCTCGTTTTCTACGGCAACTAGAGGTTAAACTTCGGTCCAGTAAAGAGAGAACAGTGCTCTTCAATCACTGGCCTTTTAAATACCTTCAGCTAAGTAGACATACTGCATTTTCCAGCTCACCACAAGGTCAACTGTCCTCATGTGTGTTTGGAGCCTGTAGGGTTTTCATTACGTCTTTGTTGAACTGCTGCTTCTGAAATGCCTTCGGTGGTAACATTTATATACCAGCTGTTGAGCTGTAAATTCACTGTATGCTCTATTGATTTCTCTATCTCACATTTGTCCATCAAATTGAGAAACTTTTTTAGTTTACAGGTTTTCTGTTGTCTGCATAGCATTTAACATCTTTAGACTGCAGATTATGACGAGTGACTTCTTCGCTGTAAATGACTTAATCCCACTGACCTGTAATAAAGTCGACCCATCCATACAAGTTCCGCCCTTCATCAAATGTTGGTTTGTTGCTCGTGGATGTGAGAGTACTGAAGTTACACACTGAAGAAAAAATAAATTAAATGTGGCATATTGCACTTTTTTACCAAACACTTGTTTAACATCCGCCCATTTACATCAGGCTTACATCAAATAAGTAATTGGTAGTAATAAGATATGAGTGGGGTATCACTTTTAGTCAAGCCAAGATGGGTGCCAGTTACTATGATGAACAAGATGTAACTAAAGGCGACATCTCCCTTGTTTCCCCTCGCTGCTTAGTCAACTCGTGCTGTGACGATTAGATAATGAATGGTTTTGAGAACTTGTCAGTGACAGTTTTCATAATCAATTAATGAAGGGGTGTACCATGGGCAGCGAAATCCTGCACATTTCCATTCTAACAAAAGACTCCACCCCCTGAATTGACAGTTGGCTATAAATAGTCAAGTCAATGTTATGATATCAAACATTTGCATGGGTGCAGGTTCTGGGATATGGTGATGGGCTTGCTTTTATGCTAAAATGTTTTTGATTCTCGTTCAGACGATTAAGCATCAGATTAGTCCCTTTTGGCATTATTTCGGCGCTCAAATGACTTCATTCAGGCTCTTATAAATATGTGCACATGAATAAACTAAAAGTTACTTTCAACAAAATATAACCATCAACGTTTTTACATACAGCATGTTAAAGATAAGACAACGTATTTTAATAGGCAAACCCACCAATCTCTTTCCAGAATCAAAACGCTCATTTAGATACAAGTGTCCATGTCTTTCACTGTTTATTTTGCACTCTATAAGCATTTGATGGCCAACTGATAGCAGTCAAGACCAGCCAGTATTCGTAAACAGGTCACATTTTGAGATCTAGGCGCCAGACAACACCCCTAAAGAGAAGTCCAATGGGGAAAGTAACACAAGCAGTCAGGGTCAGAAAAAAACAATGCTCAAAAGTAAAATTGTAAACCGTTTTCATACACAAGAATAATACTTTGTGTAATTAGAAAGCAGGATTTACTCATGTGGGCACAGTTAAAAAATAATAAAAAGGAGAGTACTCTTGACACTGGGTGGGTTCCATAGCTATGCACCTAAAACTTATAGTGAGGCTGGTTTGTCAGTATTATGAATGTATGGACATTTAAGAAAAAAACTTGGTGGAGCAGCCCTAATGCATATCAGACAATCCCGTTCTGTGAGTAACATTAAGAATCAGCTCAAAACACATTTTTACTCTGGACTTTTCCTACATTAGGAACTGTTTTGCCTCGCTTATATATGCTACTGTGCTAGTGCATTCTGACTCCATCTTGAATCATTGGTTGCATCTTTTTATGTGTTTTTTTTATTTTATTTAGCTGCATTTCATGTATGAAAAAGGCTATATAAATAACATATCATTATTAATATTAATATTAGCTGGAATCTACAAGTCTTGTGTCTCTTGCAAGACATAAAAGAACACCTGCCATCCGACGGTCAGGCAAAGTTGTGCTGCAGAGCTGGATAATAATAACCATAGATGTTATGTACCTTATGCATACAGTATATATTGTACAGGAATAAACACAGCTTCAAAAAAAGTCTGTAATCACTGCTGTGGTTCACAGCATCAAAGCCTGGCAACCCACCCACTTGTCCTTCGGCGGTAAATCACTAGGTAACATCAGTTGCTTTCTTTTCTTGCTGCACGATAATTGACTACTGATTGTCACCCCCCTTTCTGTTCAGTGTGTGAGTGTGTGTGTGTGTGTGTGTGTGTGTGTGTGTGAGTGTGTGTGGGTACACGTCTCCCTGTTAGTCTCTCTTGTATGTGCTTGTGTTTCTGTGTGCATGCACGTGACTGAGATCAAATAATATGACCAGTGCAACACAGCTATTTGATCTCCGTGTCTGGTGGGCTGCACAACTAAAGCTGGGATGTTTTATGTGAAGACAGCTTCATTATTTCGTTATAACCCTATGCAGTCTTTTAACCCTACAGCTTTCTGATGCTAAAGGTAGGACTCTGGGCAGATAAAGGTTTGAAGTAGTAATGTTTAGTTTACTGTTAAAGTAAGGCAAAATCTAACTAAATGCATTAGTGTCACTAAATGCTATATATCAGAATTGTTAGCCTACCAAACAGGGCTTATTAAACATCACGCAACTGAAAAAAGAAATGGACAAATGAAGCAGTGAAAAAAAATAACAAGCCAACACAAACAGAATGAATTACAACAACAAGCAGAGTGCTAAAAAGTGTTACAGCAGCATTCAATGAACAAGGGAAATAAAATATGTCGAGACTGGAGTCCTATGGGGTCGTTGAGCATGTATATGTATATAGACAGAAAAAAAAAACATGGCGAAAGTTTGGGTCTTGCACAGTATTGGCAGTGTCCTCTTGTGGTGTAACTGCTGTGACAAAGGAATCTGCATTCTACTGCATAGTCGCATGCTAAAAAATGTAAATAGATATTTTAGTCAGCAGATACTGACTTACAGATATAAAGCTGTGTTGATAAAACATTAGATTTAGAAGATTAGATTTTTATTTATTTTTTCAGTCACCATCTGGGATTAACGCCTGATTATAGGGATGAGCCCCACAATCAGTCTGCAGCATAACCACTGTGACTGCCAGCATTCTGATTCTAGATGTAGTGTCGACCGTGGGGGGGGGGGTTGACATGGGTGTCAGTGTCATGAACTGGAAGCAGTGTGTTATTGACAAAGTAAGTCAAATGTATTTATATAGCATCTTTCAAAAGCACAGGTCGCAAAGTGATAAATAACAAAAAAAAGCGAAGAAAGTGTAATAAGACAAACACCAACTATAGACATGATAGATATTTCTGACATCCAAGTTATTGGATGGATTATTATGTGAGTGTGCAGCTACAGTTATTTGTTTCTCTGGGTTGTGAGTTTCTCACTTTCTCACAGTTTCCCCACAAAGAGACAGCTCAGCAGGCTGGGAAGTGACAATAATAATGTTTTCATCATGTCGCCATGATGAAAAGGGTGCGTTTGATATACTGCATATTACTGAGAAGAGTATGTTGTGTGTGTGTGTGCGTGTGCGTGTGCACGTGCATGTAACGAGAGGAAGATACTAGCACTTCTGTGAGTTTTCTATTCGAGGTGCTTTGAGCTAAATGCTAACATTAGCATGCTAACACGCTTACAATTACAATGCTAACATGCTGCCGTCATGGCTGTAAAGCTGAGCGTGGTCACCGGCTTAGTTTACATTTGCTAATTAGCACTAAACACTAAGTAGGCGGCAGCTGAGGCTGATGGAAAAGTGATGATAGTTTTGCAGTACTGGATACTAAACTTACATTGTTGACCTGATGATGGTGCTGGATGAAGGCTCAATTCTTTCATCATCCTCAAACACGAATGAGCCCGTACAGTTGTACATGAATGCAATTCTTATAAGACAGAAATGCAAGATCTTGTTGAGTCAATTAATGTTGGCGTACAAATACAGCCTATTATATATAACCTTTGATTTTTTCTAAATGACTTGGTCCGAAAAACCCAGCAGCTGTGAAAAAGAAGTGCAATAAGCTCTAAACATGCACACATGCACAATCTTTTCATAATGAACAACTCCCGTGATGTAAACATGGAGCACGCCCAGAAACCCACCCTCAGGCATTTCAACACATATCGTGTTCCGTGTCAAATGTCTCTGTGCTTCTCCTTCAAATTAACATTCATCTCTTTGTTCCTGTGTAGCCATGACACCACGCAGGCACAAGGAACACCAGTAATCAGGGCTGATGTGTATTCATGGTACACCCTGGGCTCCTTCAGTCCTCCAACATGTTAGACGTCACTCACCTGTTGTGTTCACTGCATTCCAAGAAGTACGTGGTCAGGAAGTTTTCTTGATACTTTCCTACTTTTCTCAGTCTGAATTCCCGTCTTGAATTATTCTGCTTCAGTTAGTGATTTCATAAATTTGATTGAAATTTTTCTCTGGCCTGTCTGCAGATCATTTAAAATAGATTCCACACATGACTCAGAAAAGTTTATTTTCCGGTTCGTGTAAAATTAACAAGTCTGTCATTTTTTATTCATAACCCAAACTTAATTCCCTTGTTTTAAGGCAGTTCTGTTAAAAAACAATCTTGATTAAGGATGTAACTTTTCAAACTAGCCTACATACTATACATTAAAAAATGCTTATCAACTGTTTCAATATAGCTTTCGAGCTGCTGTAGTTGCAGAAGCAGAAGGTCTATAATATATTTAAGGTTTTGAAAATTAGTTTTTCCATTCTTGCATGCTGTGTGCAAGCATTTGTAATTAAGAGGAGGAAGATCCATAATTCTGGCATTGGGTAAGCGTGTATGTAAAGAAAATGTAAATGACTGCATATTGTGCGAAAGGAATTGTGTTAATGGTATGGTCCATTGTGCTAATTGTGTTTAGAGTTTTAAAAAATGTGGACAAAAAGATGTTAGCGATTGTAAAAAAAAACAACTGTATTTACACATTTATTTCCATGACATATGCACGGATCGCACTTTAGGTTACATATTCAATCATCGTGCAGCAAGCATGTTTTTTTGGTTGGGTTAGGAGGAGCATGTAACCCTGAGTTTTGCAAGTCGAGGCCGAGTTTTTATTTAAGGGACAGTTCGGATGTTTTGAAGTGGGGTTGTGTGAGGTGCTTCTCTATAGTCAGTGTTCATTTTGGTTCACAACTGAAAACAAAGTTTTGTATTTTTATTAACTTTGCATACCATTGATCCGATTACTTTTGGTTTCTCAAATTCAACTGAATTCAGAGATACAAAGGCTTTATTGGTACACAACAGCTACATCGATATTTTTTGCAATGAAAATCTTAAATCCAAGGCTGCTCCAACAATGCAACATACAGTATACCTAAGACCTACCTAAGAAAAGAAAATAGGGCAAAAACATAATGGTGCAATAATAAAATGCAGGAATAAGTCAAATACATACATATGAAATAGAATATTAATTAAATAATGTACCGTGGAATGAAATGCTGTATACTGTAATATGGGGAGGTATGAATGAAAAGGTTGTATAAACAGATGTGTATATGTTATAATTATATAATATATGAAAAGATAACTATAACAGATGCATTTATGCATTTACACATTATGGTATTAACACATAGTAAAAATACATATAGTTGAGTATAAACATATGTAAGTAGTGACACCTCACAGAGCAGTTCAACAGTCTTCTGGCCTGTGGGATATGAGAACAGTGTGTTGCTGGGGTGATGGGGGTCTTCTTCCTACACCGCTGAGTGTAGAGATCCTCCATGGATGGCAGCTCCTGATGATCCATCTGATGATGGTGCTGGGGCGGTGTTTGGCAGTTGTGCGTAAACAGGGAGTACAGGAGAGGGCTGAGCACGCAGCTCTGAGGGGCTCCGGTGTAGAGGGTAAGGGTGGAGGATGCTTACCCGCATTGCCTGGGGTCCAGTCACAGATGGCGCTGTTGAGCCCGATGTCCCTCGTTGCAAATATGCGAGCGCACTAAAGTACTATACATGACATATCTACAGACTGTCGTCATCACCTACGTGAGCACTCCCTATACTTTCTAACTACTGGGTTATTTTTGAGGGAGGGAAGGTACCGTACACACGCACGCTCATACATGAAGTCGTGTGTGGTGTCTATGTTAACACATCCTGAGACATGGCAGGTCTGCGGGAGAAGTTCCATGGGGAAATGAGCAAGGTGACTCAAACTGTTCTCGTGTGATTGAATAAACTAATAATCAGTTGATGTATTAATCAGTCTTTATCTGCTCTGATGAGCAGCAGGAGCTGAATTAATGTAAGTGGTGATGGTGGAGTGGTATCAGGGTTAGGCTTCCAAATAGAACAGCAGAAGGTTGTGGCTGCCAGCTTTGTGGTCCTTCCAGGGAGATTGTCCCTCACGTTAGTTCACTGTAAGTCGCTCTGGATAAAACATTCTGCAAAACGACAAATGTGAATGAATGTGCCTGCCTACACTCAAAAAGTATACTATCAATATAATAATATACACTAAATAATTGAATTGAAAGACACTAAAAATATATTCCAAGTCATACAGATAATAGGGACAACAAATGAACAACATTTTTTATTAAGTCTCTGCCGAGAAACAATAAAAATGGCAACACATAGTGGACAAGCAATGGTTTGTGTTATTTTGTGAAACAGACCATAGCTAAGTTGCAGAGGTGTTCACGCGAAAGACAACATATGGGGCATAACGTGCGCAGAGTGGACCCCTCGCATGGATGGCCATGCTTTATTAGACACAAATTATCAGAAATTGTTATGTGCGAATAAACATGCACTTTGTGCTTTACAAGTGCTTTACTATTAGCCTATTATAATTATATATTCAAGAAACCTAAACATAGAGGACAAAAATAATTCATACTGAGGCCTACTAAGGAGCTCAAGCTCAAGAGTGTACTATGGTGGAACACGAGAAAAGAAAATCTTCAGTGTATACAAATGTTAAATGATTTTCATGAGAGATGAAGATGATGAGATGTAAGGACACATAGAGTCTGTCGAATTTAATTGCTCCATTGAGTTCCTATCGAGTAAATTAAATCCTACGTTGTTCCTTGATGTCTATCACTATGGCGTGTCTGATCTTATAAGAGCTTGCCTTCCTTGAGGTGCCGTCAGATCTTGATTCTCTAACCACTCTAATAGTTTGAGCTGACAAAGAGAGAACACAAATGTAAAAGAGCCCCCGTCTGTCTAACCCATCTCATCCTCTTACATGTCTACCTTCACCCGTTACCTTTGATTAAACTGACACGGATGCCCTGTCAGAACCCAAAGAATGAGGTTATCGGCATCACAAAAAAAAGAAATAAAATAGTGTATTTCCTTTTATTGCAAACAGTGCATTATGTATGTTCCTTGTTCCATCAGCCCCTTATCCAGAAAATATGTCTTTATATCCAGTGCTAACTTTCAGTGCCAATGCAGGAATTGTCCTTAATGTAGCCAGTCTGAAAAAAAGGGTGTAGAAGATGAGCGGTGAATAGCATGTTTGACCTTCATCCAGGAGACCGGAATCTGACTCTGACTTGCACTGACTTGCACTTAATGCTTTACCTGAACAACGTGCTTTAGTAGCCTAACCCTAACCATAACTTAACAATAGTTCACTTGCCATAACCACAACCTTAAGCATACCGCAGTTGCTGTGTGCAGATATTGTAGAAAGTGAGAATTCCAGGGTTTTGCAGAATTGTCCAATATCGACATTGTTGTCTCCAGACAAGGTTGTCTTGCTCCAATTCGAGACATGGCTCATCAGTGCGAGAAGGTGTCACTTATTTCACCATCTTGGCATCTTCATAGAGCTTCTCTTATAGAGGCCAGTGGCTGCACATCTCTTTAGCAGGGTGACTCACATTACATTACAGCACCTGTCTGGTCAGACAAATGATTTATGGAAACCACCAGGAGACCATTAACTTTCACCTGAATGAGTCTCTTTATCTTTTACTGGTGTTATGATACCCCTTGCTGTAGAAAAATAACCCCTACATTGATCAAGAGAATCAGAGAATCTGTGATTGACTGAAGTGTATCTATGTTAGCCTTGCTACTTCCAAATAGTGGTTTCTGTATGTATCCAATATGCCATCTGAGTTCGAGGGATGTCTTCAGCAGTTCAGCCAGTTCTTTTCAGATGTGCAGTAGACTTCCTGCTTGGTACCTCCGTGCCACATAGTGGGGAAAAAAACTAAAAAGAAGGCTTTGGAGCTGAAGTTCATGGACTCACTTGCATTATTCATAGTTCTTCCATTCTTCCAGTCTTACATTGGTTTCTCCTTTGTGACCAGGAACAAAAGGCCCTCCCTTTATAACATGGTTTGACTGACATCACAGTCAAGAAACAGTACCAATCATTTCCTCCACCCATGCGGTACGGCAGGGGATGCCACTTTCCCTAAGCCTGATTTGCCCATGCCTGATACAGATACACATCTGTGAAGGGGATGAGGAAAAAGCTGCTTTTGACAAACCAAGCCAATCATTAGTCCTGTCCTTCTACCTTACCAATGCTTCAAACATCTTCCAAGCACTTCCTCACACTCAGCTGCTTCCTGTTTTGCCCACCTGCTTGAGTGTTCAGGATGTGTTGATGATGTCTTTTTTTGCATGCTGATAATTAAGGGTATTGTTTGCCTCACTCTGCCAACCTGATGACAACCACATGCCCATCTGAATCTCAAGTCTTGAATTACATCAGTTCTGCCTCCAGAGCCACCATTTGGGTCCTGAATCCCGGACAATGTTTAAGGTTCAAGTTAAAGTTAAAGGATAATTTATTGTCATTGTACAACACAGGGTTGAACAAATGAAAGAAGTAGTTTCCCTTTATGGTACACAAGAAAAACAAGAAACAAAAACAGTGGTGAATTGCTGTAGTGCATTTTTTTAATTTGCATCAGGAGGAATGTAAACAGCAACAACAAAAAGCCCTAGGTCCAAGATTGGCCAGCCTACCTCTTATTCCGCCTCTCTTCCCGTGTGGATTACTCAGACTCAGTGATCGTCTCAAGGTCCCCTGCCCATTATCCAATCACTGTTCCTTCTTCTCTGATGTTGATGAGTATATTGCTGTAATAGTCCATTACGTGCTTCAGTAATGAAGACAAAATGTTTTAAATATACCAAAGTTCATTTGCACCAAGCGACAAAGTCTAGGCCAGAGCAATGAAGCCTATGCAGAACAAACTGCAGTTCATTGAATGGCCACTTGAGGCACCTAAAGGGAGCAATTTCCATAGACCCCCATGTTAAAATGCCCAACTTTACTGCAGAAATAGATATGTTTACAGCCTGGAGCAAAAGACAGCTTTGGTCTCTATAGTTTATATCCCCCTTCATGCCAACTGTAGGGGGGTGATTTATTTTTTTTTACAACTCACCTGTTTAAATTATATTAAGGTTTAGAATGATGCATAATTGAGGGCGTGGCCGCTTTGAGTGACAGGTGGCTGCCGTCACTGCTGGCCAGCCGCTCGCTGTCTGCTCGGCTCTGCTCGGTTCTTCTCGGCTAGTTAGTTAGTTAGGTAATGTTAGGAAATGTTAATGTTCGTTATGTTAAAAAAGTGGCGGACTCTGTGTGCAGTTAACGTTACAACAAGGTGTGTGTATCTTAATAATATTAATGTGATATGTCAGTATGGTTCCAGAAGTAACATTAATGTAGATATCACGATATGTTTTGGTTGAGCTGGAGTTAGTTATTGAGGCTACACGGTAACGTTAACATCAAAATGAACGTCTGTTCAGGAGGAACTGCGCAAAGTAACGTAACGTTTACTGACACAAAGTATTTGTTTAATTGTTGATGTGTCGTTAAGTGTAACTTCAGTGAAAACTAATCTCATCCGTTGCATTAAGTTGTTACTTGGTTGTCCTTTACACTTGTATTATTATATTATATGAATATGGCAGATGAAACATTTGACTGCCACATGAACAATCTTCAAAAGTAAGTAAGTCACAGAAAAAGGCCTCGAACTACACAGGATCAGACAATCCAACAGATAGAATATGAGGTCTGTCGTGTTTGTTTTAGTTCTAAGAAATGATTAGGAGTTGAACATTGAAGTCATTTAGTAAGTCTGTAACCTCACACACATTACTTCACATATCTTGTTTTGCTCAGGTGATGCAGACAGGCTGCAGCAGTGCAGGCTCAGCATGAGAAGACAGAACTGGACTCTAACAAGACTTCTGTGCAGAGAACTGAGAGTCAGTGCCCTTATTTCACACCTTACAAAGAAGCAAGCAATTGATTGGTTTAAATGGATCAAGTATTGACCATAATACATTGATATACATTCCATGATACATTACTAAACAGTTGATTCGGCCACAGCTTGCTTTGTGACATTACTGACAAATCAGTGAAGTTCAGTGTTCCTTTGATGCAAAGGGATAATGAAGATGTTTGTGAAAAACTTTTAAAAATGATTCACCAAGTGAGACAGCCGAGCATAGCAGGATTCTGCAGTGAGTTTTGAGAACAGCTAAATATTATTTTAATAGCAACAGATATGTTCGAGTGGATGAACTGCACACTGCGTACAATCATACTCTGATTGTCTTTGTAGTACACTGTTAAATGTAAAGACACGTTCACATACAAAGTATAATATCTTCAGAAGTTAAACACACAAACCTCTTTTATGAATAACAGCCACTTGCTCTGCAATGATGTCAGTTTTTATGTTTCTTGTCATTTTTATTAAGAAAAGACATGCCTGAAGGACACCGCTGTGCCTCATCATTTTGTCTTTCTCCAAGGGCAAAGAAGAACAGCCAGGAGGAAAATGAAAAGCTGAAGTTATGTGATGCTTTTGTTTGGACGTTTCTTTAAGAGCAATGCAGAACCTTCACTGAGAAACTGCACTTCTATCGTGAAAATCAAAGATCTCGCACTGAATAGTTTTGATGCTGCAGAGGACCTTTCATTTATTTATGTTGCGACCTCTGAGAAGGTGTTGTGTTTATTGCCAGGTTTATATATTGTGGCAAAGAATTAAAAAACCCATTGGGCTGATGGAATGCACCTATTTGCTGCAGGTGCACTCAGCTGTTTCTTTTTGCCTCACTATCACTATATAAACTTCACAACATCTGTGCCTGGGTATTTACCTGAGGTAGGGCTGCGCAATATGGACCAAAAATCATATCTCTGTATTTTTAGGCTGAACGGCGATACACAATATATATTTCGGTATTTTCTATGAAGTGGGATAAATGTTCAGTTGTAAGTCAAAACCACATTTCACAAGCACTTTTATTAAAAGAGATATCATATGTTATGGTTAGGCTACGTTTGAGACAAATCATTTAGGACTGTTTTAATTCAATACATTTTACACAATATAATCATGTAACAATCTGTTGTTAAAGTGATATTGTGTGATGTTACTATGTTAAACAGAGCAGAACTAGGTTTAGATTAAGAGCATGCCCACAGCCTCAAAGGATGTTTTGAGGAGCTGCAGCCTTTATTCATATACAACGTGTAGAAACCCTTTTCATCCTATATCTCGTTTAAAAATGATATCAATATACCTTAAAAAGTGGACAAAACCAAATCAACAGACACGGACACCCGGCACAATGAAAATACACGAGTTTAATAAAAGCCTGAGACAATAAAACATATAAAGTTAACTGTAAAGGGTGGCTCCGTTTTTTATGTTGACAATACTATTACTTTATTACTAATATCACATCTGTAGGATTAAATGGAACAAGGAAGCAACCCAAATAAAGAGGTCTTCAACTGTCTTTAAATACATGTCTGCTGTTGTCCTTTGAAGACTTTGTCTAAACTCAAATAGTTTGTCCTGGAACTTCCAGGTTTTATGCTGCGTGGTGTGATGGAGGCATCACAGGTGGCCGTCACCTCAACAAAGACCGATGCACTGAAAGAAATAAACATCATGGAACAAATATAAAAGTGTTTTTCTTTCTTAACAGCCACATTCAAGATAATAATCTCACACAGCGCTGTCGATAGCAGTACACATAAGATACAGTCTCCCTCTGTCAGTGTCCAAACCATAAACCATCACATGTAACTTAGTTTAGTTTAGTCAAGCTTTACTTATTAAAAGTATAATCAAGTGATACCAAATAAACGACTCCTTACTAAAGTCTTGTGGAAATCTAAGTTGAAGTTTGCTTGGTTCACAGTTCTGCATTTCTCAACATGTTGCAATTTATCACAATTATATATTCAAAAAAACATGGAGGAATTTAATATTGTGTAGTACAATCTCAACAAGAGAAATCATTATCTAAGTTTTGCTGTATAGTTTCAGGTTAACTTACCTTCAGTAACGTAAGATGGGAGCAACAAGACCGCAGGGGAGTTGGCTAGCAACGCAGAGCAGCCTAGCTTCTTAGGCTAGCTGCTTAGGCTAGCTTCTTAGGCTAGCGTCTTAGCCTGACTTCTTAGGCTAGCTTCTTAGACTAGCTTCTTAGGCTAGCTTCTTAGGCTAGTTTCTTAGCCTTAGCTAGCTTGGTAGCTTCGAGCTAGGTGGGCGTGTATCAGCAGCCAGGCCCATCTCAGCTTCTCTTTGTCCATTTGTGGTGTCCTCACTGCCATGATGGTGACGGCAGGAGCCGCCAACTTTGGGCTTCACAGTGGCTCTGCAGACACCTATGGGTGACGTCACGGACACTACATCCATTATTTATACTTCTATGATCTGCATGCGCATGAGAAGTTGTGGCATTTAATTTCCAACAAGTCCTCCGAGTTAAATGAAAAGAATTCCGATCTGTCTTCACTATTGAGAGGACGTCTGCTGCATTAACATCAGATGTGTTGGTGACACATCCATCCACCCCGACCCCCTCTCCATGCGGCTCTATAACACGGTCACACTATATCCTCCTTTGGACAAGCGCCATAATTCGTACTTTGTCACTTCAAACGTAACATAACATGTCGTTCTCCTTGATGCCACATGATGCATTCTTCTGAAGTTCTCCTGTGTGTATCCAAACAGGTGTCAACATTGTTACGCGCTGAAACCGGGCTGAACCACTTGCACTCGTAATGTAAAAAGGATCAGGGAACCAGCAATTAAAACACACATTCTAAACAAAACAATGAAAACTAATCTGATACCCTAATTACTGTTTAAATATTAATAGCATGGACTAGTTTTTTTTATTGTCTAAATATAGTGTGTGTGTGTGTGTGTGTGTGTGTGTGTGTGTGTCTAAGGTTACAAATCTATCTGGATTTCATCACTACTCGATACTGTACTTAGGAGACTGAGTTTGGCTTTGCTTTCATGTTTATCTGTTAATGGATTGACTACAGGATGATTCATCCAGCATTGCTCTCAGCTTCCACAGTGATGGATAAGGTGGACTGTGCAGATGAGTTTTTATATACTACATGTCTGACATTATTTTCCCTTCTGTATTCTCAATGATGGGAAGAATAATTCTTGTGTGCCCTGTCTTCTGCCTACATGGTCTTGTCTCTTTACTCAGTCATTTCAGTTGCTAAACCTTTATCTGATGCAGTCAAGGGTAGATTTGAAGTGAGATGACAAGGAATGGCTTCCTCTCCGTTGGGCATGCTGATTATATATCCAACATTAAAAAATAAAAAATCCAATATTCAAGATCTGTGAACATATTATCCCCGTTGTTAAACGTTCTCCTACACACAGCGATGGGCCCTGTGTGCTATCTACACTGTCCATACTCCCACATGTACCGACTACTTAGCACAGACATCTGTAGTGGTAGCTGGAGTAATCAGTGATCTCTTTGTTGTTGTTGATGGAACAAGTAGGTTTGTGAAATAAAACACTTCACTTTTTATCATTTTTGGGGGCTTTTGCATCTATTTGATTGAACAGCCGAAGAGAGCCAGGAAAGGGGAGAGAGCAGGGACGATATACATTGCAAAGCGTACAGATTCTACATCGGATCATATTCAAAATCATATATATATATATATAATAAAAAAAAATGAAAGGTCAAAAATAAAAGTCTCCACTGAATCCACCTAGACTTTTAAGATAATTTATAATTTAGCAAAACAATATACACACTTCTATAAAAGTATCTATTTGAAGCTGTGCTAAAAAGCTTACATACTGTACATCACGTGGTTAGCTCCACCAGGTTTCCTCCCCTCTGGAAGCTCTTCTTTGTACCAGCCTTGGAGGACATGTAACTCTTTTAGTCTCTTTTTGATTTAGTTTCTATCTCCAACTGCAGGGATGGAATTTAGGAAGTTTTCTTTTCCTGTCTAAATATTCTTTTACTCCTCTAAAAGAAAACCTCTCTGCGATATTTAAACAATCTATAGCACATGTTTTAAGTGCATAGCGCTCGTGCATTTAGTGCATGTCGAACTCCACTTTGCTAGTTAAACGGTGCATAATCTGTTGTATTCAGTCTCTTTAATAATCTTCAACATAAATGAAAACGTTTCCATCATAAATGAGTTGCTGTGTGTCCCTGTGTGTAAGTTATGATTATCATGTTGTGAACCTGCCTGTGTACGCGCATCTTACTATCTGAATAACGCGCTTTTAATTAGCAGGAATATACTGCGGCATTGACTTTAGACCAGCGGTCCCCCACCTTTCTGCACCACGGACCGGTTTCATCCAAGACAATTTCTCTACAGACCGAGGGGGGGGGGCATAACAAAACATATAATAAAGTGCAAAACATATCATTTAATTATTAGATATATAATATAAATGTAATTATTCCATTTAATATTATGAACTTTATTTATTTTATTATTACATTGTAATATATATATAATATAATATATAAAAATGTTTACAATAAATATTACCAACACAAAAAAACAGTACTGGTCCGCGGCCCGGTGGTTGTGGACCCCTGCTTTAGACCACGTTTTTGTTGCTCACTGGTGACAATCGCTTTCTGCTGCCTCAAGATAGCAATGCGCTAACAAGGGGCCTGACCACACAACCTTTTCAAGACCTACCATGATGCTCGAAATTACATTTGCAGACCTTCCCTCTCCACATATGCACCAGGGACGATAATAATAACGGGCTTTTAAATACTGTTGTTTTTCCATCTTTTCCATCTCATCTCCCTGTCAAAGCTCATCTGAGTGGTGGGTAAATGATGCTTACACGCTCACATGAAGATGATCTATCCTAATAATTCAAAATGAGGAGAATAGCCCATGTAAAGAAGGTATCAATGCTCCAGGGGACGTCCACACATGTATATATTAAAGAAGATTAATTAGGAATTTTATTGTGGACTTTTATCCATGTGTGTCATCTGCTCGTATATTACTTACTCGCCTACGTAAATACAACAGGCATACCCATATACACATATATGCACCTGAACGTGTTGTACGGACAGAACTAAATGTATATCAATGAGTGCATTCATTAAATGAGAAACCTAAAAATAATTCTTTAGAGTTAACCTCGATAGTGACTATTTTTTCATGCTTTTTGCCCTGGTTTCACCTGCCTGATCCCCAACTCCCCTGCCAATACAGATCCTGTCCCCCTCATCTGCCCCGCAGTCACCTCATTCCCCTCACCTGAGCTTCCCCACCCATGTCCACACCTCAACCTCATTATCCTCATCTGCCCACATTCACTTATCCTCTGCCAGACTGTTTCATGTCTAGCTATCCAGTGCTCCTTATCCTGGATTACTGCCTGCCTGACACCTTGCCTGTTTTTACTCACCCCTGCTTGGTTTTTGTGTGACTGATCTACCAGCCTGCCTGGTTTGTTACCCGTCCTTGTTTTTTTGGGGGTTTTTTGGACTGATTAAAAGGATACGGTACATAAATAGGTTGTATGTCTGTGGAAATATCCAGTATGTAGATTTGAGATTAAAGTTTCATTTCTTAAGAGCGTTTGAGGTACTGTAGACGGCAAGTTTTAAGAAGTTTTAAGAAAAATATCCAATACATGCAAACAAGATCTGCATATTGGACTTTAAGACGTTCAAATTAAAATGTTCAAATCTAGACAACTCCATCACGTGAACTAAATCTAACTGAGCGTGTGTTTCCCTGCTGGTGACCACACTGAAGGCAAAAGCACCCTGAAACAACAAATAAAGCTGGTCGCATAAAGCTTAGCCATTTATACATCCAGCAGGCACGGGGCAATACTAGCATTCATTTGAAGTTGTGTTTATGGTGACCTGACCAATGTAATTCCAATCAAGATTCGCTTTCCTTTTAGCTCTGTTTCGGTCTCCACCAATTGTTGGGAAAATATCTGTCTCTAAGTGCCGTTTAATGCTTCACTATGTTCACCAGCTGGTCTTTAATTTGTATGAGTGCTGAGCAGGTAGCAGTATGTTCACTCTGGGTTTGTCACACTTTCACGTTACCCATAGTCATTCAACCAAATGTATGTAAAAATATGAGTTTAGTGCAGCTTAAAGTTTATTGTAACTTGTCAAAGTACTTTCTGTCCTCCTGAAAACTGGAGACAACTCCAACCCAAATGTTGTAGATGGCGGGTGTTTCTTCTTTTTTTCATTATACGACCTAAACCAATGATGTGTTGGTCTGTCTCCGCCCACCTTCATTAATCTTTAAAAGCATCTATAGGGTTTCATTTTCAACAATGACTCAATCATTTCTTAAAACAGCTGGACACATTAACACATGTTATTCAAACGGGAGGAAATAGTGCATTTGTTCGGGACTATTTTCTGCGGTGGATTAATCCACATTTTGGCGCTCTGGTGAGTATTTAGGGCAGCAGTATGTGGGATTGAGTAAAAATAAACTACAGTGTGTGTCGAACAGTGCGACAGTGTGGGTCACTGATGTGTTTTAACAATGAAGCTCTATGGCACAGAGGGAAAAGATCGATGACGTGTTGATACACACACAATACTAGGTAGCAGATACATTCATTGTTGGTTTGCATCAAAACCAGACTCATTGTTTGAATCCAAATCAGTCAATGAACATGTATCACTGTCATGTTACTTATCATGTATATTATATACATACATATAAACCTTTTACCTCCAACAGCAGTCCGCAGCACAGAAAGGTTTAAACATGTTCCCATGTATAAATCAGCGCGAGTATTTGTGAAAACATACAATTTGATCCAAACAGCTTTGGCAGGTCACAGAATGATGAAACTAACCACACAGCCATGTCAACCTTTAACGTGTGAGGTTTTCAGACAAAAAAGTGGCGACAGCCAAACCCAATTCCCACCGGCTGTTTGATGAAACTGTCTATTGGAGAAGCCAAGCCCTGAGGTCAGATGCAAGGCAACAGACGGACGGCTAAACTGAAGAAAGCCTTAAAACAGACGGTGCACACACACACACACACACACACACACACACACACACACA
>CALSCE010010655.1:1045841-1059159 GCA_943593645.1 Bovichtus variegatus | reverse complement strand
ACACACACACACACACACACACACACACACACACACACACACACACATATACACGAACACACCAAAAGACTATCAGATTTAGCATCAGCCATTTCCAAAGTCAACAGATGTGAACCAATTGAGGATGGATTGCAGACTCTCCTGCTCTTTCACATGTGTAATGCAATAAGAGCGGCAGGGATGCACACAGGGGAGTAGAGGCAGCTTTTAGTGGTAATGTGCAATCTGCACCTACACACGGTCAGATGCACACGCACACTTTCATTAGTCGCAATTGTTTTTGTATGGTATAACTGTCAATTTGTTCTCAAAATAATTCCCTTTTCATGGTTTGAAAGTGACATTTTAGTCTTTGCAAGTGATTGCTGAAAAGAAGATCCGACTTTGTTCACTGCGGCATGATCGCTGGAATCCAATGAGTGTAAAAATAAACATCAAAGAGCTTTTTAAAGCTACAATTTAAAGATTAAAAGGGGGAGAGTAGAAAGGGAGTAATCTGATTATGGTTAGCATTTGACAATATGTCTTTAAAGGGTCAGATCACCCAATTTATACAATCAGATTAAAACAAGTGTTGGTTTTATTAGCCAAGGTTTTGAGATATCTCTCACCAGGGGCTCGACACCAACACCTCATCTTACGGTGGGTAACTCCCAGCAAAGATGATGAGTGGCTTGATATTGTACTTATTAAAAGATAAGGCCGGATGTATTCTAAAATGCTCTTATTGTCACTGTAATAAATCCTGCAATGTTAAAATGACCCAAGCGAATAGATTACATTTAAGAAAAAATCTCATCATAAGTCACATTCACATAAAAAATCCCACTGTAAATACATGCAGAACAAGCTAATTAAAGATCTCTTTTGAGTTGTTGTACTTTTCAGAATCAGAATCAGAAAGCCTTTATTTGTCCTGCAGCTGGGACATGTACAGCGCTACAACAGCAGAGGGACAGTGCCGATGAAAGGGCAATATAAAATAAGTACAAGTTAGAATAAAAAAACAAAACAAAACAAAAAACAACAACCGTGGTAAAATAAGTAAGTAGCAGCATAGTTTATTTGTAAGTAGTTTATTTGTGTTTCTACCACAAAAATGCTCAATTAGCTATGTCAAAATTCTTAAAATAAATCTTCTGCTTCTTCCTCGCTGAATCTACGAATATGCTAAATATGGTTCATCGTCAGTGTATGTGCACCTCTCACGTTCTAACAGCACGCTTGGTGTGATTGTGATTACAAAATCATCTCATATGTCCGCATGTTAAAGGGAGATTATGAGCACAGAGAAACTTTCCCCTCCTGCAGGTGAACGTGACAAACTCTGCAAACACATCATCCAGCACGGAGAAGGTCAAAAAGTCAAGTAAAGTTGCAATAAACAAGACACATTTTTGAGTGGCAGGCCTTTAAGAAGGACATGAATCCATTTGACGACACATACAAATAAAAACGAAATAGAAAACATGCAAAAAAAAAAAGCGGGGTGACAGCTTGGACACACACACACACGCACACACACACACACACACACACACACACACACACACACACACACTCTGTACTTTATTCATCTGTTAAAAACTACAGTGACCAACTGTTTTATGAATTGACTAATCCCTTTTAGAAATTAAAACTATATATTTCTGAGTATCTTCGAAGGATGGCTTTAGTTTTAAAAATCAAAATGACAAACACATGGAATGTAAAAGTTTATCTGAGGCTCTGTCTAATGGAAATCTACAGGAGGGGAACACGTCAAACTGAGAGACAGCTGCACTACTGAAGGCCTGTGTCTCTCCTGATGCGTCCGCTTTTAATTCCACAGCTTTACCGTTTTACCAGATTCCATCCATGCTGTACTTGACACCAAGGTCAAGGTCTAATTAAGAAAGCGTTTAAAATGAATCACAGACTGAAACATTGATCATTAACATAAAGCATTAACATAAATGGGCCTAAAAGTGCCCGCTAATGGATTTGATCCATATGGTGCTAAGCCCCCGAGGCCCTTGAGGGGAAAGGGAGTGTATATGTGTGAGGTGGGGGACAGGGGACGGGGGGGTGTCTCCGTGGAGTGGAGCAGATGCTGGGCTTTGTTAGAGCTCCCGTTGATCGGACCCAGAGTAGAAGAAAGAACCTCAGTGTCCAGGCGTCCACACAGAACTCAGTTGGACAGTTTGGAAGGCAGATACAGAGCTGAAGGTGAGACGGTGGTAGCTTTCAGCCTAAGTAGCCACATTACCCTCAGAGCGCCTTTGTCGTCATGATCCAGGAAGGGCACGTGGGGCGTTTGTGTTCGAGATCATTTCAAATGGCTGTGCAACAGAAGACTGAGCCTGAGTCCAAACGTCTGGACTTCTGCAGACTCCCAGAGACTCCGCTTGTTCACAAAAATAAAAGAAGATAAAATACAAAGCATAACAACCATTCTACCCATCAATTGAAAGGTGAAGTGTGAATTTACATTGTTGTGAGACATGTTAGAGGCGTGGCTCTGTGGATGGAAATGTCTCAACAGCTGTTGGACGGATTGGCACAACACGGTGTCCATGCACTCATGGTCCAGACAGGAGGGATCCTAATGTCTTTGAGGATTATTTATAATAGTTTTTTCTGAACCTCGAACCAAGTACGGAGTGTAGACTGGCCGCTGCAGTGGGGCCAGTCTACCTCCTGGGCACTACTGAGCAAACCACTGAACCCAACTGCTTAGGGAGCCCTCCTATGAGGCAGCCGCCACATCTCTCCATGAATAAATGCATGTGTATTGGTGCTGTTTGTGCAAGTATTTTTGAATTTGAATTGATTAATAAAGCATTCTTCTTCTTCTGGTCCATTACTTTGGTTTTTTAAACCAAATACCTGCTGAACTAACGGCATTCCCTCCTGCCTCAGCTGTACGTTGTGCACCAATAAGCGGATGTTAGCACGCTAACATGGTAAATAAAGAAACGTTATAAATGCTAAACAGTTTTAGAATGTATTCACAGAGTGAACAAGGAATTTGTTTTGGTGCAAAATAGAAAAATGAGATTAGATTGCTGAAGAAGAGAAATAACAATAGCACATATATACATTTGCACATATGTGCAGCATGGCAGCGCTGTCTCTGTGAGCACGTTAGCATGCTGACGTCAGGCTTTTCATCAAAGCACAGAGCTGCTAGCGAGGCTGGAGAATCAAGACGGCTGCTTTTATTTGATTTTTCATCCTTATGTGAACGTTTGCGGATGCAGTGAGGTTTGATACACACACAATATGCATTGGATGATTTCATTTGAGTTGTTTGTTCTAGTGTGCAGAGGCACAGTTGTAGCACCTACAGTGCGACGGTCCTTGTTGAGGGTTTGATGTGAATATTATTCGCAGTATTGATGCTCAGATAATCAAAGGGAAGGTAAGTTGTACTTTGCATATCAACGTGTATCTTTAAAAGCTTAAAGCAGCTGAAACTCCATTATCTTGGCACAAACACAGCAGTCTTGGGAGTCAGATAAAAACCTTATGGTGAGATTGTTTGCAGATTTCAGCCTGAATTTCCATTAAATTGTTTTAAGTTGTTTGTACAACAAATGAACAAGAAGTCTTTCTACCCCCGACTGGACAAACGCACCACTCTGAGGCCTGTCATTGATCTTACAAGTGCTTCAAACTTTGTCAAATCTTACAAAATTCTCCACGTAGATCCCTTTCTACTGTGCAGAGTGAGTTGCAGGAAGTTGAGTCACGTCAACTAAAAATTCCTCATCGCTCTCTGATTGGTCTCACACATATCTGCTGGGCTAAATCAGTAATCAGGATACTTACCAGACCTGAGCCTTGTGATGAAACCTGAGCTGGTGAGATGAGGTCTGGCAGAGTGAGGCACCAGTGAGTCTATAGAGCAGCCCGAGACCATAAAGAATAAATATGTCCCTCTGTCCAAGTGGGTAACAATGTCAGCATTTATTTATTATGCATCGTAAATGACGTAAACCAACCAGCAGCAACACGTGTTCAACATATGTTAAATTATAATTATCATCACAATTATTTTTATTTTATTTTATGGATTCTGCCTGCCTTGAGCTGCTTTTTTTTCTTTTCTTCCTATAAGTAAAATGTTGACTTGAAATTTTGTGAATCAAGTGAAATTGTTTTGAAAGCACATTAAACGGATACAACTGCACTGAAACACAGGAAGTGATGTCAGCCCAGAGTGTTTTTACAGGTGTTTTAATAAAGGTTCGGACCATGTTTTGAACGTGTGTTTAACTGATCATATAACTTTATAATCCATAAGATAACATCCACAGGGGATGAGTGTGGGGCGGGGGACACTTTTACAAATGTCCTAAAGTCGCTATAAACAGTGTCATCTTACTGTCCATCTGCCAAAACCCAAATGTGTTCACTGTCTAAATATTGATATTCTGATTTAAGTCTTCATCTAAGACGGTATAATGCAAAACACAGTTTTAGTGACAAAAAGAGGTTAAGGCAGAGGAGAAAGTTATACATTTGAGCACCTGAGCTAAGGACATCCAACTAAATTCCACCACATGTCTTAAATGGACACGATGTAAAACTTCAGAAGAGAGGAGGAAAGTAGAAGTCAATCTTACTCTGAACTGCAAAGAAACGAAAGAATGGAAAATGCAATCTTACCATTAGCCAGTGAAAACACAAGCACTAATTCATGCTAATACAGGACATTTCATGAGCCGTATGAGTGGGTAATAGAATACATTCGGAGTCAAAGTGTGTTTGTATGTGTGTTTATGAATGTGCATACACAACATGTTGGCATGCACCTGCAAGTGTGTGTGTGTGTGTGTGTGGCCACTGATGAACCCTGACAGTAGTTGTCACATTAAACATGAATGCCATGCAGCCAGTGTTTATTTGCTGCCGCCGGCCATTATTCCACTGCCGCCTGTAATAAAAACGCAGTCAGGACGGAGTCACACCGGGATACACATGTGAAACCATTAATCACTGTGTGTGTGTTTGTGTGTGTGTGTGTGTGTGTGTGTGTGTGTATTTGAACCACAAGTATCTGGGGATTGGAATGTCTGATTGTCTTTAGCGGAGTGTGTAAACGTGCTGTTCATGACTACTATGAGTTTAAGTTGTAGCAATGCATTGTACTGCTGCATGGCGAGTAGCTTGTAGCCTCGTTACTGTGTATGTGTGTAACCTCCGAGTGCTCTAATGACGTCACACATTCATAATGGAGGGGACTTCACCTCCCACTGGGTTTACTTACTTCACATGTTCCATGCAATGTGTTCATGTCATTTGTGGTTGAAGCTTAACTCTCCCTAAACAGGTAAAGGGTAAAGCATCCTCAGGTCCAACTTTTAATTTATCTAATACTTTGGTTTAAGACCAAATACCTTCAAAAGTAATGCCTCAGCTGTACTTACTGTTTAGTGTTATTAACCATGTGTCATGTAAGACAACCATGGAACACGTTCTACCTGTTAATCAGCAGCTTGTTAACAACACCAGTGTTTACAGTAGCCGTTATAAGCCTCACAGCTAACCACATCTGTGTTTGTGCTGTGCACTTAATTATGGGTAGTGAGTAAGGATAAAGAGCACAGACAAACCTAAAACATAAAAATAATATTGTTTATATATTTTATGTTGTGACAACGCTGTGGTTAATGTTTGGTTTGGTTGAGGGGAAGATCGTGGTTTGAGTCTGAACGACCACTTCCTTAAAGTTTGGCAGAGCCTCCTTTTTGTCATGGTTACATGACACGTCACATTACAGGTGAGGAAGAATCATGGTCATGCCAAAACAAAACGGTTGTTTGTTGTCAATTCGAAAAAGCAAAAGAACAGCAGTCTCTCATGTTAAAGGTTCAGTTTGTAAGATATGCCACAATTAAAACTTAAAACATTAAAACTATGAACTAACATTACCAACAGAATGTGAAGAGGTGACAGTGTTGACATTATGGCACAGACGTCTATATATTGTATTGTATTGTATTGTATTGGGAATATACTGAAGTTAGCATGCTAACTAACTAGCCTGATGGGCCGGATGAATAGTGAGTCAGTGCAGCTCCAGTCTGCCTCAGTGCAGAGGGAGAAGAAGTCCAGCTGCCTGACTCAGGCAGACTAAGCGCTCAGATCTTCCGTTAGCAGTCAGCAGATAGCTCTGATTTAGCCGATGGACGAAACAAACACACAAGTCGTTCCTTCATCTCTTCCACCCGGACCCAAGCCAACATACAAACTATCAAAAGTGACGTTACGCAGAAGTACAGCCAGTGTCAAAGGAAACACAGATATCTAAGATCCATGAGAAGAGATATTTAGATGGACTCAGAGTTTCAGCTGTCTAATGAACTGACTGTCTGAGTAAAAAATGGTGGCTTGGAATTAACCCATCATGTGGACTGGAAGTAATTCAGTTTAAAGTTAGAAATCTCCCAACCAGTCAGCAGAGACATTGTTATTTATCACGAAACCAATCAACTCCTACAGATGTACGATGGTCATTTTGTGCTGTAGTACAGGTGAAATCAATAAGTGCCATCAGCAGAGTTGCATTTTCCTAAGACGCAGTGAGCTTTTTTTTCTTGCCTGAGCTCGTTTGTGTTTTGGTGACTCACTATTTGCTGTCATGGGAGGAGAAACAGATTACTGGACAACTGGAACCAGAACAGAAGCAATCAGCCTAAAGTACACTTGTGTAAGACCGGTCCAAAATCCCCCAAACACCCGGAGTTTATGTGATCCCTGCCTGCTGGCTCACTTCATTATATGTCCTTCAACTAGTAGATAAATGCAGATTCATCGTGTTAATACCTTGTTGGCCAGAATACAAAATAACTGATTATAAGTCAAGTCAACCTTTATTTATATGGCACATTTCATAGACAGAGCAGAACAACGTGCTTTACATAAAGTAACTATTCAATCACCTTACAGTACAATTACAACACAATCTTTGCTAGTGCAGAATTGATCATGTATTTTTAACATTGACACGTAGGGAGCTTTATTCATTTATTTTTCATGACACAACTGTCATTGCATCCAGCCACTGTGTAACTGTGTCAATGCAGTGACTGCATCCCAAAATAAATGTGTTTGAGCGGACCCCTTTATATGCTTCAGTTACCACCAACTTTCTGGAGACACTTTTAATGTCCCTGCGTGGCTATTAGCACTGATCTTTGTGAATTAGTCTATCGCAACGAGGCTCATTTGCATAGACAAGGTTTTGCTCCAAATGTACTGTATGTATATTACCAAATTTAAATTCTTGCAAATATCAGAGGATCACCCTTTGACGTGATTTGAGTATCACACAGTTTCTTTTTTTTCTAATTTACACAGGTTTAGAGGCCAAAAAATTTTTTTTGTTAATTTGCCCCTGACAAACAAAACAATGTGCAGGTGGAACCAAACAAAAATAATTTGCAGAGGTAACGAAAGTACCTATACCGGCAAATCTGTACAACAACTGAAGTGTAGAAACACCAGATTATGGCTTTATGGAGGGTTGTCTGCTAGACTATACAGTGGCCAGGAGCAGGGATTTCCTGGAGTCTCATCTTCATTTAATCCTGTTTCTAGTCTTTGTACAAAGCTAAACTAACCATATTGAATGGAAAGACATGAGAGTTGCCGAATTGGCTACTGTTTCTTCCTGAGACTCACCCCGCCTGATAAGTAAAGACAAGTAAACTGACCTTGATGTGTTCAATGGGTGGAGTGCCCCTTGGATGGATACACTATCTACCTTGTTGTCTAATGGAATACAGTATATTACTGTGCAGTTCCAGCACATTACATGTCTCTCTTGAGGCCAGCAGCCACAGAGTGCCATCTGCTCTGGTGTCTGGCAGTCTGTTAGCCAGAGGAGTGAAAACAGTGAGCAAACATTTTACTGATCGAAACGACTGTCCCTCACTGCGGTTCTGATTTATGCTCCGTTTTGCTGACCCCCCCACCAATCCTCAGTGTTTCCCATTAATTACCTAAAATGTGGCGGCCCGCCATAGACTCTTTGTCCCACCACAGTTTCATAATAAACCGAAAATATTTGTACACTTCTCAACTGGTGGGCTGGCTGTCCCTAGCTGGGTGCATTTCATCCGAGCTGCGATGCATGCGCGCGCACGTGTGTGTGTGTGTGTGTGCTGAGAGGTTGTGTCCTGCCAAGTGGAGAGTCATCGTCAGTGTTTGACAAATATTAGCAAAAATTAATTGATGACAAAACACATTAAGAATTGCATTGATTGCACAGACAGGGGACATCCTCATTACACGGTCTACTTCATAAAGCACCCGTGGCAGCCACTTGACGATTGCGCAGTAGGCATTAAAAAGCCCACTGAATGCAGTGCATTTCCCATATCTTCACACAGAGGTTTGTGGGCTTAATGAATGAACAAATGAATGTACTGTCTTTATTTATGTTGCACTTTTTACAGCAGCGCCATCTCTAAAACACATTAAAAACACATTAAAACAGCAATGTTGTCAAAGTAACAGGCCAATGTCATATGAGGGAAATGCGCGTCAGCCTCACACTGTCAATGTACAGTTTAAAATGTCCTAGAAAGCTTTTGTAATTTTATGCCATTGACCGATTATTCAAACTAATGTCAGATGCCCCAAAACCATGTTTATAGTAATATAGCCGAAATGATCAAGTATATATGTTTTTCCACATCATGCATTCTATCCAAGGTTTGCATGTTGGTTGTCCTGTCCTTGAGTAATTATCTCCTGCTTTGTGTTTAACAAATGTCGCGTGCTTGAAATGCAACAATGTTGAAACCTAGTGTGTGTTTAGTTTCACACTACAGGGAATAAAGAGTGCGGGGAAATGCAGGTTGTTGGTGCTTAGTACCCACAGGTCCAGTGGACCAAGACACCACATATGCAATGTACATTTGTAGGGTGGTGTACAGTATGAACTGTGTGAAAATCTGTTCTTTTACATGTTCTTCAAGGAAATGAGCCAAAAGGGCATGAATTTCAGGTTGAGAAAATATGTCATTATTCATTCATTCATTTATGTTTTGTCAGTTGACTTTCACTCTCCAACTTCCAATGATGTTTGATATATCATTAACAAACATGAGTCAGTTCAGGGCCTTTGTAACTTCGCACACATCTTTTCATTATTATGAGTAGGGGTTCACTTGTGGGAGACGGAGACAATCCAGTTCCACAATGATGTCAGTCACTTTCTTGTGTCCTGAAGTGACACAGTGCGATCCGAGTTTGTGTCACGTCAGGATGTCGCTGTCGTTGATCAAATGAGGACATCAGAGGGCCATTTAAGTGTCAATATTCAACCTTTGTTATACCTGCCATTAAACTCCTCTTGCATGAATTACCAGACTTGTGGTTGACATATCGGGGACATCACCCTCTTTTCTCCTTTTAACACTTTGCCTTGAATTTAAACGAAGACAGGATCAATAGCTACCAAACAACGAGGCAAAAGTCCAAAGCAGCATGGAACACAAGCACTCAGAAGCTTGTACGGTTTACAAAAAAAAACATTTTTAAACGATTTATTCGGAAAAATTATGGCAAACTTATTATTATTCCCCCAATATGTTTTTTCTAAATGTCCATTATATTTTGCCTTCTTCCTCTGTGATCTAATGTTCCCTCTGTAACTGAGCACTGGCTCTCAGTTTAAGCCCCCAAATAGGTATTTTATTTGGAGCTTGGGCTCCACCATCAAGCTAAGGCTTTCAACAGATGGGATCCGCAGTACTGTATCATGGGGCCACTTTCTGGAATCAAGAGAACAAACGTTCACATGTTAAGTCAAACATATCGACTGGCAGACTGTTGCTGTTAGCTACGTCACAAATATTGTTTGTGTCCTTGGTACTTAGTTTAATATTTGTTTCCAGAGCTGCAAAAAAGACAGTATTGATATTGAGTGGATACGTGGTTACAATTACTGTAAATTCAATTACTTTTTTAACCAAGTTGGTTAAACAAAAGCGATCGTTAAAACATAAAATATAGTACAGAAATTGAGAGAACAGCAGCAGCTTACTTTACACCACCTGCACCCTACTTTTTACACCATCATAGTGAAAATCAGCAAAACAAAAGGGCATTTAAAGTAAAGAAATTGAAATTGAATCTAATGAGCTTCTGAATGTCAACAGAAATCTATGCCAACGTTAGAGATGAAAGTTTCTTTTAAAAGCCTCTACAGCTTTAATTGTCATTTTATTATCTGTTGGAACCCTCCACTGAAACACTTAATATGCCATTATGAAGGAAATGCATTTGCCCCCTGTGATGGACTGAATCCCCATCTTGATAATAGTTTATTATTGTCTATTCGTCTCACTCCTTTGTATATGCCCCACTTATACTTTTACTTACCCTCTATAATTACATAATATTATAAGCTTTCGCAGGACCAATTTTTTTTAACATTTCCAATACACCCACTGGTTGGATTCTTTGGTTTCTATTGTTCATATCTGATGCCTGTGCACTGGGATTAGGATAAGAATGCAGGAGCTCTGCTGTGTGAAAAGATAAAGGAGCAGCAGGGCAGCATTCAGAGTTCAGTGAAACCCACTGGAATAAAGATCGAAACACCCACTTCCTGCTTAACCAGACTCCTCCTTTCTTCCAGCCACGACTTAAAGGCCTCAGTGTGCTTCAGACAAACAATGTCCAAGCAAAAGTGTTTTTACCTGTTCCGAATCTCATAAAAGGCATTTATGGTTTTGCTTTTGTTCACAAGAAAAATTACTCAAGTAACTGTGTTCACAATGAAGTGGCCAACCGCTGCATATCCAAGGTGTGATTGTCGGATCGTCTGTTTGAGAAAGTTAAGTGACTGTCATAGTAGACCTCCTGACCACTCAGTGCTGTGTTTATGATTCCAAACACGTGAATTATTTAATATCTTTAACAGTGCAGACTCTCAGCAGCAAGTAAAAAGACGAAATAGAAAACTTTCCTTTTAACCTTCCTTCTGCTGAGATGTGCCGTAAGGCAACACAGAGAACACAGGATAATGTGCATCATACTTATGATCTTCTTTGTGGAGTTTTGTATAGGGACATGGATAAATATACTGCACTGTAAAAATGGTTTGTTGGGAAGTATTACAGAAAAAAAAACAGCAAGTGGTTTAACTGTGTTCAGCAGAGAAAGTGTTTCTTAAGTGTAAAGACCGTAGCGAGAGAGGAAAAATAACTCAATTTAATTTGATAAATGTAGTGTAATGTTGAAATATTTTTTGGCCTGCAACGTAAACCCTTTAAAAAAAAAAAAAGAGAGAGAGAGAGGAGACGATGCGAGCAGACAGCAGTAAAGCTGTAAAGTGCTGTTAACTGTACAGGATAGGTTTCAGTTTGTATGTGATTAATTCTGCAGCTCCTGTCGCTCTCATCTCCCGTTGCCGGATCGTTTCTGTAAACATCAAGTCTACATTACATGCAGTATAATCAGTAACCAGTATTCTGGTTACTGGTCCTAACCGGGAAAAGCCTCCTGACTATATTCTCCCTTCCTTGTGGATGTGTGCTTTATAAACTTGGGTTTTTGGTGTTGCTGAGGTCTAAAGCACTTTGTGTTGCATTCTGTGAATGAAAGGTGCTCTATAAATAAAGTTCATTTATTCATAACCGGGATACTCCATATAAACATGCACGTTACGTGGTTTCAGTAGCAGCGTCAATAACCATAGCAACGATAGAATCTCAAAACGCATTTGAATGCCGAATTTAAAATATTGCTGAAGCTGAAGTCATCATCATATCATATTGGATGTGAGTGAGTGTGGTTCTCACACAGAATATAATCCAGTGATTCTCAAAGTAGGGTCCGGTGACCCTCAGGTAGGTGGGTCCACAAAATAATTTGCTATAAAGTTCTGCTGTATCATTATAAAGTGCATATCTGCAGATAGGGACCATTTGCGCCATCAAAACAAGAACACTGTGTGCATTATACCCACCAATGTTAGTTTCGGGCCGATAGATACTCTGATATGATTTTAACAAAGCAATAAATTCACTATTTTAAAGTACTTACTGAAAGTCAGCTTTAGATTAAGTTTAAATGTCTGGATTTATTAGGACTGTCAGTCTTGCTACTGTTCATATTTTGAAAGCTTGGATGGGATCAATAACATGAAAAGTATAAATGCTGTCAAGTTGAGTCCAAATGCAATTTGAATAAAATGAATAAAATAAAATGAACTCTGTACTATACAAGTGGTATTAACATAATTCAAATATAAATGTTTTTGTTTGAAAAGTTTGAGAATACAAATAGTTCCAATAGCATCCAAGAGTACAAACGGTAGTGAAGCTTAATCTGTCATGATGAGTACAGTACTTGAGTAAATGCAGGGGATTTGGAAGGCAGTGGGCTAGCAGCTGATTGGGAGCAGACATTCTAGATGGCTGCATCTGTAAATCTCACAAAGTAGGACATTTCTGATTCTGTTCTCTCTCTCTCTTTACACACCGACCTGAAAAAACACTAACAGAAAGTAGCATTAGTATCTCAGTTTTCTTTTATTTACTATAACAAAGATTCCATTACAAAAATAGGGGGGCTCCACAATACTGCATGGATTGTGCTGTATGTTACAGAAATGCTGCAATATCCTTCAGAAGTCTTTTTTTTGCCATTTTTGCATAGAATAACTCGAATGCAAATATTGCAACACAACAATATACATACTTGTTAGCGACAGATATAGAAATATAGAAGAGGGCTGGTTAACCCTGTGTTCTGTATTTGGCCACACATTGTGTAACGGTACGACCAGTACACACGGAGAGAGGGACTCAATAGCACGACTCAGAGACAGAACGATGATGGTAATATACTTTACTGGGTAAAGTAGACAAACAGGACATACAAACATGCAGGAGAAATCCAAAGGCAGAGTCGGGTCACAGAAACAAGGTCGATGCACAGGTAGGTCCTCAGCGTAGCAGAACAACAGGTAGGGATCAGGCGAAGACGGAGTCAGGTCACGGAATCAGGAACACGGGAAACAGGATAAACGCTGGAACTCTTGACATGAATGTACGAAGACGAACTGGCAACAAGGGACAAACAACACACAGACTATATACACGAGGAAGTGGGCAGGGATAACAAGACACAGGTGGAGACACTAATGAACAGAGTGGAGACAGCTGGGGACAGGAACTAGAAACAACAGACACAAGAGGGAACATACAGTTAACAAAATAAAACAGGAAGTACAAACACAAAACATTTAACAAACGGGACGGGACCTGAGAACCATCACCTTACCGTGGTGGAGGGGTTTGGGTGCTCCTAT
>CALSCE010010655.1:1027474-1040841 GCA_943593645.1 Bovichtus variegatus | reverse complement strand
ACCCGACCCCGGATAAGCGGATGAAGATGGATGGATGGATGGATGGACGGGACCTGATTCATTGTCATCAACATCACACCTTACGTCCTCACCTACACACCTGAGAAATAGTCGTTTTCATGACGAGAGTAGCGAGGTGAGAAGGTTCAGAGGTCATCAAGGACTGAAAAGAGACTCCCAGTGTTGTTAAAGATGTGGTCATTGAGTGCATTGTGTCAAGACAATGACAAGTGATCCGCTGTTTAGTTCATTAACTTCCGTTGCGCAAACCACGTGATGAAAAAATGTAATGTGTATCACCATTTGTAAAAAAAGCAACTCAGGCAAAGACAAGACAGTAAATATATATATATATATATATTATTTTTTGTCTATATATAAGCCTTTTTTTGATGCTTGATTTGGAACTTGTTTTACTTTATTTTTTATTTATATCTGTTTTACCATTCTGTCAACTATTACTTTAGTTCTTATTATTGTTTTTATCATTGATTTATATGTTGTATATTTTGAAAGGTTATCTTTTCTAAATTCTATTCTCTATTTTGTGAAGCCCTTTGTAACATTGTTTAGATAAGAACTATACAGATAAACTTGTTATTATTATTGTTGTTGTTTTTATTGTTATTATTATTGTTGTTATTAAAAGAAATGTATTAGAAAGATATTAGACATATGATAAACATATTTTCAGATTCTAAGAGTTACAGATGTGTGAGATTAAAATGTAATCTATAAACCATTATAGATTTAACATTTAAAATGGAATTTGCTTAACATTTCCTGAAGAAAGATAATTTAATGAATGAATTTGAAAACTGTTTACAGAACCCCTGGCAGAATCCCTGGGGTTCCCCGGAGCTAGACCATCATTTTGTTCATAGGGCTCTCTTAAAATTGGTGCAACTGTGCAACAAGAAAGACATGTAACCATGACTCCTAACATCCTATAATGAGTACAAGGCCTATACCAAGCAAGAACGCAGAATGAATCAAAACATCCCTTTGTCCCCAGGAAACTGCTTCATCATCAACAAAGCAAAAGCTTTAATTAGGAAGAAGGGCTTAATGCGAACACAACACAGAGAAGAGGCAGTTTATAGGACGAACAACAGCAGGATCATTCGGAGGATACCGTGAGGCAGAGGAGGAAGTTCAGCACCCGGTATCTTGAGGAGAAACAGGAAGAGGAGGTTTTGGCTGAAATAGCAGTGACTATAGTCTCGACTGCAAAATGGCTCGGAGCCAATTAGAGCCAGAACAGTGTCTTCATGTGAAGACAGGTTAAATGCCAACAGTGCTCTCCATTCAAACTTCGTGAATAATAATTAACTTCATTAACAAATCAATTAGGGATGACAGGTGTCGTAAACTGAGAGCACGTTTTTTTTGCAGGAGGTCTGTAAAATGTTTACGGTGTGGAAATTTTGTAAATTGGAAAACAAAAGTGGTCTAACAGCCACTGCTGCGTTGTAATGCCTTTCACAAGGGGCACAGTAACAGAGCTGCGCTCAATACTAACACTTTGATACGGCACCAGAAAAAATAAACACTCAACGGAAAACAGTGCAGCGAAGCAACAAACACTCAGAGGATACTTTTAAAAGGAGAAAGAAATACCACCTAGGCAGATACAAGGCCAGAAAGATTACAGAGAGGGTAATTGAATTCCTCACTTTGGATGACCAGCCCATCGCTGTGGAAGAGAACACGGAGCGTTTGGAGCGTTTGGAGCCTTTGGAGCCTTTGGAGCCTTCTCGACAGCACACTTCAGTGCCCTACAGGGGTGTTATAACAAGGTTCCTGACCACCTACAAGGTTGTTTTATCTGATGTAAGAGCTATATATAAAGACTTGTTGTAGTTTGTTTACTTGTTTTTCTTGTTTAAAACAAATGAAAACCAATGCTGCACTGAGTGGAATTGGGATAAGAGCCATATAAAAACATATATACTTTTTTTCCAAAATATACACAGTATGTATATATTTTTTTTACAAACTATAAATAAATGCATGAATTGCAATTGTCAAGCATGTAGATTTTTTTAAATAACTTAAATGTAGAGAGAATTATCATCAACTCTGCAGTTCCCCAGAGCTTTTTAGTGTCTTTCAACTTCTTGATTTGGTTTCACCTCACGGTCTGCTTCAGCCTGGATCTTATCAACCTCATATCAAGCTGCCTGCTGTGGCTGAAAACAAAGCTGATAATCGGAAAAACCCTCTGAATGCGATCCGTCCGCAACCAAATGGCTGCCAGACTGTCAGTGACTAGCCCCGGATGACCACTACATTTTGTATAGACGTTCATGTTTCTACCAATTTACAATTTCAGTTAAAAATGTTAAATTCTCTGACAATACTTTGTCTTAGACTTTGACAAAATAACTGTAAAACTAACGACATTCTAGTTTGTGTTAAGTGCTAGAGAGCAAATGTTAGCATGCTCACAAATTAAATATGTTTTTACGATTGTAAATGTTTGTGCTAAACATTGCCATTGTGAGCCGACATTAGCATCTTAGCATCTAGCTCAAAGCCCTACTGTGCTAAAGTACAGCCTCACAGAGCTGCTAGCCTACCCGTCGACTTAGTTTTGTTAAAAAATCATTAAAGCCAGACATTAATGCAAACGTCCATTACATCCAAGCCCTTGCCAAACAAGTTCACACAATGCGGCTATAGCCTATCGCTGCTGGGGAAAGCTCTTAGTATTTTGTAGTTTTACAGAGTTGTGGTGTCTATGGCGATTGATGCGCTTAATCTAAACGAGCCAGAGCTGGCGAGGGAAGGAAGGAGGGGGGGAATAGCAGCGGACACACTACGCGAGCGGCTGAAGCTCCCCGCTTATCCGCCAGTTTAAGTGTGTGTCGTTTCCATCACCCGGTGGAGTAATCAGGGAGCTACAGCCACTCGCGTGACGGAGGGAGGAGGGGTCGGAGGTGGTTGAAAATCCTCAAAGTTTCCCTTTGAACACGCATTGACAGTGTTTGTTGTAATTGCTCTTACTGCCAGAGGGGGGAGACAAAAATTCCACAATCCAGCTTTAAATTCGTACTCATCCATGCTCTCATGTGTAACATTGACAAATCTCTTTGATGTGAAACATAGTGAAAAAAGTTATTAGGTGTGTGTTGACTAAAAGCGCTGTTATTAAGCAACTTCTTTTGTTCTGGTGAACAGACACACGCGCACACACAAGTTTGATTCACATTCTTGCCAACTGAAAACATAGTAGTTCAGGCAAGCCATAAAATACATAGAGGACGATCACTGAATGCATGCGTGGATGAGATGCTATGTAGCTCACAGATCATGTCTGAACGGTCAGCGCAGCGGCCTTACATCACGAGGGCAGCTCGGGCCTTACTGTGTGGAGCATGTTCTCCCTGTGCTTGTGTGGGTTTCCTCCGATAGTCCAAACACATGCAGGTTTAGGTGAACAGGAAACTCGCCTGTGTGTAGGTGTGAATGTGCTGTGTCTGTTTCTGTTTTTCAGTGTTGGAGTGGCAGTCATTAGACACTGGGCTTCAACCACCCACAACCCACGAGTAGGAAAATCAGGCGTAGAAAAAGGGATGGAGCCTGTCTTTTTCATCGGATGTATATTGTCAGCATTAGGGCCCCTTCACATGCTCTGCCTGAACGCCACCCATCTGTCAGAGGTGACAGGGAAAGCCCCTGCAGCTCCACAGTGACCTCGTTGACCTCCCTATCTCCTTCTGCTTTCATCTCCACTGGTGAAATATGGTGATAATGACGTGTCATTTCCTCTCCACTCACAGAGCAGACAGAAGCATCCATTCAGTATCAGTTCATATTCAACCAGCGTTGTCTCTACAGAGCCCTGAATACATTCTTCTGTGCAGTTGGATGTTAAACAGCTATAGTATCTTTACTGTGTTTGGGTTTTTCATTTTTTTGCTTGATATTCCAAAAACTGTTTTAATGGAATTCGGGCGAAAGTCAGGCCGAGGAGAACAAGTGATTGTTTGTGAGAAAGGCAGTTTTGAATTTCTTTTGCTTTTATCTCTTCAACTGCTTCACCTCGTAGAGCATATCAAAGCACCGAGGTCACGGTTTCAGTAACTGATTCCTATCAGCTGCTTCACTCATGCTTCATCTTCAACTATTGGGTGTATAAAAAAGGCCTGACCGCACATTGCAGCTCTCATTGTTTTATAATAGTTTTAAAGGCAGTGGGTGTTGGGCCTCTGGCCAGTTGTGGAATTGTGTTGGTTAATGTGCAAATCAGAACATGGCTGGGTGGATTCCTTAAATTGATTCCATAAGTCCACTGGACCAGATACTTTCTGCAAAGCTGCAATGATTCAACCTATGTTTTTCATCAGATAATGATAAGATAAGGTCTGATGTGAAATAACTTGGACTAAAATGACAAAATCATTGGTTTTGGCTTGACTAGATTGACTGATATGTTCAATATAAAAGACGAGATTGACCGAGTGAAATCTATGCTAAAATAGTAAGGGTCTTTGACTAAGATAAGACTAAGTGTGTGGTGGTGGTCTAGTGGTCTGGTGCTCTAGTGGTCCGGTGGTCCGGTGTGGTCCGGTGGTCTGGTGGTCTGGTGGTCTAGTGGTCAGCCTTCCAAATAGAACACCTAACTTCTAGGTAACTGTCCCTGTAGTTAGTTACTGTAAGTCGCTCTGGATAAGAGCGTCTGCTAAATGACCTGTAATGTAATGTAAAATGCCCACACTCAATTAAAACTTGACTAAAAAAACAGAATGAGGTTAACTCGATATGATTTTGAAAAGACATTTGACACACGACTAAGACTAGATAAAAAATAACTGAAAAAATAAAAAATGTAGCACACCTTATGCAGAGGCAGACCATGAAAGAAAGAATTGTTTCAAAGTACAAAACAGACTTATATTCTCTTTTATCTCTACTGAAATCCAACTACGCATATAGTTTTGATTTAATCCAAGTACATTTACGGTACGTTTAAATGCCTGTCTATGAATCCACCTGAATAAAATTGAGATGAATGGAAAATATTTAAAAATGAAGTTTAAAATCAAAAGCATTATGTCTTTCCAGAAAATATCTCCTTTTTTTTCTGTATAATCCACAAACGTCACTATATTTTGCATTGGAGCTACTTTCTACCGAAGAATACAAAAAAAAAAGTTCACGTTGTGGACTGTGGATTACGTATCTCCAGTAACGGACTTTGTTTCTTGAAAGAGATGTTGGCTTAGCGCTATGAACATTGCAAAAATAATTCCTTTCACCTCCTTGGTATTAAGACGGAGGCAGATATCTCAGAGACAGGTTTCTCAAAACATGGACAAATAAATCAAAAACCCTCTGTATGGCAACAGAACACTTTCTAGTGTTTTAGGTTGTATTGATAACAGAGCTACAGTACTTTGTTTCTTTATTTCAGACGTAAAGGAAAGTATTTACAGAAAACCACTGATATTTGTTATGATGCCATTAACCTGATCTGCGAAAGGTTATTCTATTTCTGCTGAGCTCATCAACTTGGGCAACATACACTCCAGTTGCGATTGAGGCTATTTAGTGACCAAACTTTTTATTTATTTTTGATATGAGTTGCAGTTATACAATATTAAAAAGGCCATTATTGGTGACTGCCCATGTTAGTGTAAATAACATATTGTGTACTATTGTAATTTTCTCCCAGAGGTTGAGACTGTCGGCACTGGCGCACTTTTTCCTCCTGTGGCAGTAATGTATCAAAAGTTATCAACCCGTCCAACTTTGTTAAGAATTGCACTTGGTAGTGATGCGTGATGTGTGTGTGTGTGTGTGTGTGTGTGTGTGTGTGTGTGTGTGTGTGTCTGTGTGTGTGTGTGTGAGTGTGTGAGTGTGTATGAGTAGAGGTCTCTACTGAGGCCATGGCGCCACTTCTTCAAAGGCTTTACTGCAGTGCACAAGACAAAGGCTCCTTACACATGGCGGTAGCAGTCCACTTACTCTGGAGACACACACACATACACACACACACACACACACACACACACACACACTGGCGGACATCCTGTTTTTGAATGGCAAGGGAGTGTGGACGTGTCAATAAGAAGGAAAGTTTTGAGTTTTTACAACTTTTTACTGCCATTCACACTGCCTTCCATCCATTTGAGCTCCTCTAACATCCAAGATCATTAAATGTCTTGAGTCTTAAAGGATCACTACAATGATTTTGCATTCTTTGATTCTGATTTTCTGAATAAGTCTCTGTTTTATCGGCCAAATAGAGTTATAAGAGGTCCTGGGGGTTCTTTTTTTGCTGCTTCTCCTCCAGCGTACAGTTTAACATAGTGATTATACTTTATTAAAGAGTGACCCTCTTAGACTGTGCTAAAATGCAACATCTATTGTTTGTTCCATAGAAATAGAATGAGAGTATAAAGCATACTGAACTGTTTTCCATGGTCTAATACAAAAGAAAATGGCAATTGTTGTTACATGTTATGGTGACAACATACGTCAGTGGGTCCGTAAAGTATGGTCACTGTTCAGCTAAGGTCCTGTAACCAGTGTAGAGTTGAAGCACATTGGAATTAGCTAGCTAGGGAGGCTGTAAATAAAATGTGCTTTCCTACGCTGTGATAAGAGTGTGTGGATGAAGCATTGAGTTGCTCAATTTTACTCATTTACTCTGGTTTCCTGTGCTTTGAAACGTTGCTACTCCACTGCTCGTTTAAGTTGTCAATGCAAAACCTCACGTCAAGTCCACGACCTACCGCAAGTTGGTTCCAACAGAAGTTAATACAGAAGTTATCCCGTTGGAATTGTTACACGGTACACATCTGTAGTCTTAACTATGCTAGGCTAGCCATAAAAAAAAGGCATATGGAATCGATACAGCATTAACATCTACGTTGCACCTTATTACTTTTTTTTTTGCCATGAGTGTTGAGAAGTTTTTGTGGAGTTGGTGAAATCGGAGTTCAGCGTGAACGATATTGAGCGGAGAGGTTTGCAGAGGCTTTGAGTGGGGGAGTGGACAGAAGGAACAGATCTGTGAGGGAGGAGCGGAAATCCTCGCGCCTCCACTCCACTCACATCCTTGCCTGCAGCATAGATTTGTGCAGTTCTCATCAGGTAACCCAAACACTGCGATGATAGCAGCAAATACTGGAATGTGTCTTACAAAACAGAAGGAAGAAAGCAGCTGTTTGATCTCGTCAACAGTGTTGACGCTGCACAAAAACAGTCTAAATTTGGTTTTGCTGCTCTCTGTTCATGTCATTCACAAGTTGTCACTCACTTTAAGGCAATAAAGGGATGCTGTCAACATGAACTAGAAGTTGCACTTATGATTGACGTGTGCCTTTCCTTTCTTTGGAGTGTGCAAGCCTTTTACTGAGACATCATCAGGACTTTATAACATGTGGAGAAGCACAGATTTCAGTCAGTGTGTTCTCGCCTTCTGAGGTATAGTTGTAGGAGAAATGTTTCTGAATGATAATTGAATGACATTGAATTAAAGATGCTTGACAACTGCATTGGCACAAGCAGTTATAAAAAGACAAAGCAAGCAGCCACCGAGAGCTGTCAGTGACTGGAGTTCAGCCACACGGTGGAGCGATCTGCTGAAGGCTAGATATGTTCACTTAATATCTTTCTGCTGTAAAACATCCTGTGATTTTATACTCAATACTTTCTGAATTCCCTAAACAAAAACCTTTAAAAACAGATCATAAATATATAATCTCACATTTAAAAAAATGTGCTCAGTAACAGCTAGAGTCACAATACACCACAGTGTGTGTGTTCATAATAATGAATGCACAACATAATTAGGTCAACATTTTAATTTACATTTGTTCAGGTATTTAGTTAATGACTAAATACCTGCAAAATATTCAAACCAGCTTCTCCTGCACTTTGTGTTTAATGCTAAATTCAAAATTTTTGCATGATAACATGCTAAACTAAGAATAATAACATCAACATTAGACTATACCTATTAAGCATCAGCATGTTAACATTGTTATTGTTAGAATTTTAGCCACAAATGGTGACGTCAGCATGTACAGCCTCAGCTAGCGTGGCTGTTTTTGGACAACAATTGAGCTCCATGGCACAGAAGAAAGCCTTGTCAGGCTTTGGCTACACAGACAATACTTGTTAGTAGGATCAATGACGTTAAAGATTCAAGGATGCTTAACGTCTTCAACGATCTTTAAGGATGGCATTCTGAGACACAGGGTTGCACAACAAAATGTAGATGTAGCCTAGTCCAATTATGTTACACAGGAAAAGCGTGACGAAAAAAAAAAAAAACTGTTGTGCATTCCTTGCATCAGGAGGAATGTTAACAGCAGCGACAAAAACAATGATGAATTCTCTGGGCAGATAATAAAGCCGGCATCAACATGTTTGAGCATCAAGCATCATTGATTTAAACACAGAGTCCGCCCCCCAGAGTCTGTCCCACGGTCCGCCCTTGAAGTGCAATAGCTTGATCCAGGATGCCAATATAGAGCCAGGTCTCTGTAAAGATGTGGGCACAACATTGCTGAGTTAGCCAAGTTTTATTTTCCTGCAACCGGACATCGGCCAGGAGCAGGCTAGATAGTGAAATAACTTTAGATCCTACCTGGGTTAACTTAGCTGCAAGTCTGGCTGGATGGTTGGAGGATTGTGACATGCGGTGATCGTCTCAAGGGCTGCTGCACTTAATCCAATCCCCGCTCTTCCTTCTCTGATGTTAATGAGACATATGACATATGCGCTCCCGTAAAAAAAAATGAAAAGACAACAATTAAAACAAAAATGTAGCAAAGTTTATGGGAGCTACTGGACGCTGCATCGGTCGCCATAATATTTGTTGAAAGTAAGAAAAATATATTTATCCGTTAATGCTACAACTGGTTATGGTTTGTGTACATACTCAAAAGCTTCACAATATGGATTGTGCACAACATATTTATGAGAATATGGAATGAACATTTCATTAATCATGTTTCATACAAAGTTTTTCAGCTTTTAATTCTGTGTTCTTGTATATTGAATACCCCTATAATTACTCTAAATACCATTTGTCTAGCCTTCTTCTTAAACAACAGATAATATCTTTTGTATTATTGTCTATTCCCTACTGTTGACATCTCTTTTATAGTCAGGAGGCCATACTAAGTATGATCAAAATCAGCTGCACAGTTTACTTTAGTGTTACATGCAGGGCCCCAAAGTGCCCTCCTGCTTTTCTTTCTCTCAAATGCTTTTCTGCGCCGTTCAGTCCTGCTATTCATTGGTTTCCTCAAACTTCAAGCTCGCCAACCATTAGTCAGGGCTCTCAATAAAAGGACCACGTCTGAAGAGTTTGCTCTCTTTTGTTCTGTTGCACTGTTTTGAAAAACTTGTTAAACAGCTTAAAAAAAATTAATTGGAGTTAAATTGGAATGAATTTCATACCTATTCCCCTTTGCACCAAGTTTATGTTCAGTCTCCCTTGGTCCCTTGGCAACTCTTTGAAGTTGCTGTTCTTCCTGCCTTGCCCATTAAAGGTAAATGTGAGCAATGACCTAGCTGGGGCCAAGGTATTGTCAGTTCACATCCACGTCTTTCCTGCTTGTCTGGTTACAAGTGCCCAGTCAAAGAAATATGTTCATGACTTGTCTAACTCTTTTCTGGTTAAAGAGCAGACTCAGGATGCTGTTATGACTGGTCCCACCTGCTGATGCAGAGTTTTATCTCACCAGTCAAGTTGTTGTAAAAGTGCCGGCCACCAGGAAAGAATTCATCACAGCACAACAAGGTGATATCAACCTTTTTAAAATGTCACTCCTCAGCTCATAGCCAGGGAGAAGCCAAGAAGAAGAAATGGCCTACGTTCTTGAAGATGGTCTGTTGATGCCTGGCTGGACTAGTGATGTCTCAGAGGATGTGGACTGGAGGGCGACTTACCAGGTTGTTGTGCCTACAGCCTATCGTTCTCAGGTGCTGTCCTTAGCACATGAACATCCATGGTCAGAACACATGGGGGTCACTAAAGTCTATGACGGTGTCCTCCAGCACTTCTTTTTGCCAGGACTCAAATTTGATGTTGTTCATCATTGTCCTGCCTTGTGTGTCAAGTGGTTGGCAAACCAAATCAAGTGATTTCACTCTGCTCCTCTCTGCCCAGTAATGGGGGAGCCACTTGAAAGAGTGAGTGTGTGGGACGGTTGCCAAAGACACAAAGTGGGAATCAGTTTCTGTCAACTGCTACGTGTGCTTCCACTAGTTTGCCAGAAGCTATCCCACTATGGAAGCTCCAATCATCTATAAGTTATTTTTAATATTTGGTCCGCCAAAGGTGGTTCAAACATATCAAAGCACCGATTTCAAGTCTAAGGTATTTTACCAGGCACTAAAAACATTAGGCATTAACCATGTAACATCTAGTCACGTAAAGTCAGAGGGCACTAGAAAGATTTCACTAGACCATGCAATCCATGTTACGCAAACACTGCCATGACTCACAGAAGGATTGGGATGATGGTGTTCCACTTGTTTTGTTTGCCACCTGCAAAGTTTGTCATGTCAACATGATGGCACTGTACGACTAGACAAGGGTCATCCACAGCCCAGTGTGTGAAGACTGCTGTCTGGCTTCTGTTTGAAAGGTGAGCTATCATGATGAATATGATTATGACGACTTGGTGATGCATAATGCTAAACCACAGGGGGCAAGGTGAAGTAATACTGATGTATTGTCCAACTTGCCCCACTACTTGTCTCATCTCGGTGATAGCCAGTGTAATGACGTTACGAAACTCATATGTGACTTCCCGTGTATTTTTAATGAGCTTCCCTCCCAAAATTCTGTCAAAACTCATGACAATGTCCTTACTAATCCAGTACCAACTCAGCAGCATGCCTACCGGGTTAATCCAGCTAAGAGAGAAGTCATGAAGAAGGAAGGTTGACTGTCTTCTGCAGAAATTAGCAGTGCCAAGATCCAGTCCATGGAGTTCTCTTTGTCTTTTGGATACAAAGTCTGATAGAACTGACTTCCGAAAGGTGAGTGCTGTAACTGTCTCAGAGGAAAATCCATTACCTCTCATTGATGACTGCATTGATGAGATTTGTCCTGCGAGGAAATAAATAATACGGGGAACATAGATAGAAAAAAAGAATAGAATAAAACTAAAACTATACAAGAGCATTTGGAGACAAATGACATGGTAAAGTGACGGTGGCGTGGTCAACAAATTAAACAGTGTCCACCAGGCTAATATGATATGATTAAGTGTTTATCTGTATTGATATAATAGCATAGTGCAAGAGTCAATGTAACATAATAATATAATATAGTATAATATAGTGCATCATGATATATTATGGAATACAGTATGTGCCATGTCTTTGTCACCTTGTTCACCTTTGATGAGTTTGCCCCCCTGATATTTGGAGGGGGAGAGCTACATGCAAACAGTAGTCAACAAAACCAATACACATCATACAACAAATAAACAAAAATACATAGATACATACAACATACAGTAGATGTCATCATAATGAGGTTGCAATGAGCTATAAAAGCACCAGGAGTCCTTTAGTCCTTTGTTAAAGTGTGTGTGCATCAGCAACGAGGCATATTTATTAAGAATAACCTTGAAGTAACTCCCACTCTTTGTTTTATTTATATCTTTTACATGTTTTATTGTTCTTATGCCTTCCTTTGTTTTATTTCCGTATTTTTCATTTTTTATAGTTCTTAGCATCCCTGTTTTTGCTATTCCCTGCCCTTTTTTTTGTTATTCATTTGACTGCTTTTTATCACGTCATATTGGCACTGGTTTTATTTTCCCTCTTAATTTTAAATGTATTGTTTCTTCACTTTATTGTAAAGCCCTTTGAACTTCATCCCTCGTATGATAAGTGCTCTATAAATAAAGTTACAATACTATTATTATTATTGTTGTGGTTATTATAATAATCCTCCTCCTCTCCCTCTCTATCTGTATACATTCATGTCTCTTAAATGTATGTTAATATCTCATCGCCGGAGTCTCTGTGTCTCTCACCTGGCAGGTTGCCACTACTAAAGGTTACGTCTGGATCATGAATCGTGGCTGCACCTGTTGCTCTGGTCCTGCCTGACGCTCACGCTAATATATATTTGTTGGAGGCACCAGGAAGCTTTTTTGACATCCTCCTGGATCCATCTTTTTCATATTTGATCACATCATGTTGTATTTTAACTATGTTGTTTATTCTGTACACACGTCATCTATTACAGTCTGTCCATCCTGGGAGAGGGATCCTCCTCAGTCTCTCCCTGAGGTTTATACATGGTTCCCCCACTAATTGTGGGGTTTCTTTGTTGAGTTTTTCCTTGTGCGGTGAGAGGGTCTAAGGACAGAGGGGGTCGTATCCTGTACAGTCTGTAAAGCCCACTGAGACTAATGTGTAGTTTGGTGTGTAAAATGTGTAAACTGGACTTTATAAATACATTTGATTTGATATTATTATTATAACTTATATTATTAATTTCAGCCCTCATTGTTATTATTATATTTGTTTATCTAATTTGTCATTTTTCTGTGCACACACTGTACGTGCATACATGCCCATCACATAAACATACTTTTTCACACTTGTCATTACATCAACCACACCTTCACTCATTACATCCTTCTGTTACAGATACTACGTTATTTTATAATATCTCTCTGGATTGATCATGTTAAACATAAATATATATAGATATATCAAATGCCGGTATTCGACATCATAAATAAAATTATCCCCTAGTTTGCTATTTAACTGCTTTTAATTTTTTTTTATTTTCTATTATTCACAACTTTCCCTTTCTGTCCCTCCCTCACTTTACTTCTCTACTATATGTTGTACTTTCCAGGGCTCTGTTGAACTAGACTGGCATGGGGGCGACATGGTTGAGGGCTGAGTACCCTCAAACAACAGAAAATCTAGAAAGAAAAGAAAAATAACAGCAAGATAAAAACTAACCCCCCAGTGTCTGGAGGCAGCTCAATATGAAAAGCTGGGAACGACCTGCAGTGGACCGGCTCCCTCCTAAAGGTGTGGAGGCGGCCCGAGGCAGGGACACCTGTGAAGAGAAAGATAAGACAACTAAATGCAACGAGGGGAGAAAAAAGCGAGAGGAGGGATCCCTGGCCAACTCCTGCCAGGCTGCTTTGAACACGCGGTAAACCCAAGTTGCATTTTTTGTCATTAGTTTTATTATATTATATACATACATATGCATGTATGTGCACATATAATGTATTTCCTTTCTCGACACTTTTTCTCATGTTTAACTGTATTTATTTCATATACCTGCACATTCCTCTGGTCAGTTAGGCATACCGTAATTTCCGGACTATTCAGCGCATCTGAATGTAAGCCGC
>CALSCE010010655.1:1000874-1022474 GCA_943593645.1 Bovichtus variegatus | reverse complement strand
TACCTCATTCATTTGCCTTGCCGCGCCCCCCCCTGCAATAGCTCTGCACCCCCCCCCTAGGGGGCCCGAACCCCCCCTTTGGGAACCACTGGGTTAGGGGTTGTTCCTGCAGTAGAAAACCGCTGTAAGTGCATGTGGCTGAGTCTGCTACCATAAGCAACAGTTTCCGACTTGAAAGCAAACTTTCCCAGAGAGCATTAAGAGTACAGTGTCACAGAAACCTACATTTATAAATAAATGTACCTTCCCAATCTATTTAAGATAAAATTATACTGTCTGCAGTCACCCCGCAAGATTTTTCTTTAAATGTCTCACTTCTTGTGGCCTGGTTCTTATACAGACATTACTTATGTATAGCAATATCTTCCCCGGGCCTTAATGAAATTGTTGCAGAGTTGCGGTCCAACTGTAAAGCCAGCAGTCCCGCATGTCACTCTGTTTTTATCATGTTCTATCAGCACTCTCTGGGCGTAATGGCTGTGGCCAAACTACTGTTGGTCGCACACTCTCCGTCTCAAATGAGAACTCCAAACAAAGATTCCAATGTAGCTATGGGTTTATGAATTATGCATGATCTCCAGAGGAATTATGTAGTACCTGGATGTCCACTGAAAAAATATAGTAAAACTTTCTTCACCAACAACAGTTGATTACTGTTCTCATATGTAAGCTCAGAGATTTAGTGCTCCCAGTTATTTAGCCAGCTTGAAAAAAAGAAAGACTCAATGTCCAAAGAAAAGATTATAACAATGACCAAAGCTTTATGCCAAGCTGCATGCAGATGATCAGCAGTAAAACCGCGCTGCGCTGGCTGCGCTGGCTGCGCTGGCTGCGCTGGCTGCTGCGCTGGCTGCTGCGCCGTTGTTTTCCTACGGAGAGAGCGGTGCCGCTTGACTAGGCGTAAATTAAAATAGCCACTGAGCACTGCGCTCAAAGGTTCTTTTAACTTTGAGTTTGATTGCCGCTGACCTTTCAAAGCGCAACCAATGAGCTAACAGCTGTATGACGCAGCACAGGTAACCATAGAAACAAAACTAACTAGCTGTCTTCACCACAAAGCATTTCCTATCATGTGAAGGCCGCTTAAGTGTCCCCATTGTCACATTCTGTTGCCCTCTTCATCTGCTCTTCTGCTCTGCCTGCATGACATCCCCTCATCAGCTTCTCTCCACATATACTGGCCCAGATCCTTTATTCCTCTGCCAGATCGTCATTGTGTGCGATGTGATGATCACATGTCTACCGAACCTAAATGGCAAATGCATTTATATTGTGCTTTTCTTAGCGATCACTCAAAGCGCTTTACAACACATCAGCATTCACCCATTCACACACATTCATACAGAGTCAGAGGCTACCATGCAAGGTGCCCCATGCACCAAGGACACTTTGACATGCTGACTGCAGAGGCTGGGGATCGAACCTCCAAACGACCACTCCACCTCCTGAGCCACAGCCGGCTCACTAACCTACCACCTATTTGGTGTCTTGCCACCTGTGAGCTCCATCTTCATTAAATCACTGAAATAATCCTGCTCCCTTTTATACTCTGCATTTGGGTCCAATCCCTGTTCCTGCATTTCCTGCACCGTGTCACTTTGGGCTGCAGCCTAGGTCTGATCTTAACAAAGGTTTAAAGATCCAATGAGTAAGATATGCCAGAATTTAAACTTAAAACATTAAAACAATGAACTAACATTATGAACAGAGTGTGAAGAGGTAACAGTGTTGACGTTGGGTCAAAGACGTCTATGTGTTGCAGAGATATCTACTGAAATTAGCATGCTAACTGACTAGCGGCAACCCCGTAGCACCAGTCTGCCGGCTCCAAATCCGAGCCGCAGCACACCCCCCTCCCAGGAAGCAGTCTTTTGTCAGCGCCATTTTTTTAGTTTTTGTTAGGATTCTAGCTGCAGCATTCTGAACCATTTGAAGATTTTAGTAGGAGCATGCAGCAGGTCTGACGACAAAACGTTACAGTAGTCAAGTCTGGATGAATACGTTTCTCTGCATCAGCCATGGATACAACAGACCTAACTTTGTTGCGTAGGTATAAAAAGAAAAGGCTGTCTTGGTGATTTTTTTATCTCGGTTTTATCTGAGATTAGTAGCAGGAAATTACTGAAATCCAGTTTTTCACAGCAAACAACCAGGCCAATTTGGAAATGATTGTTCCCCTTTACAGGCATACAAATGAGTATCATCAGCGTAGCAGTGGAAACTAATTCCATGACTGTTTATAATTTTGCCAAGACTTGAACTATAAAGAGAGAATCACAGAGGACCAAGGACAGAGCCCTGAGATACTCAATATTTCATTTCATTAGAAGTATCATTACAGGAAACACAATGTTATTTCAGATAGCTAAGACTTTAACCATGTGAGAGCCAGAACAGAGACGCCAAATTAATATTCCAATCGTCCAGTACAATGATCAGCAGTATGAAAAGTCAATGGAGTCATTTACCACATTAGTAAGCACCATTTCAGTGGAGTGTCAGGCCAGGAAAGCAGAGAGAAAAGGTTCACGAAGATTACCTTTAAATATGTGGGCTAAAAGTAATTCAAGTACTTTTTAAAAGGATGGAAGAAGAGTCAATAATTATTTGTTATTGCTTTTTAAGTAGAGCAGTCACAGCAGTCGTAAAGCTAGTTGGGACAATGTCAGTTATAAGTGACACATTTTTTTAGTAAACAATGTAACTGAAAATAAGATACATTGTAACAAAACAGTCAAACTTTCCTCTCTTTACTGTTTAACGTTGTTGGGGTTCTGGTATGAGCAAGTCTGGTTATTAACAAATATTAATGATAATTGATAACAATAAAACTATAATATTCAAATAAAATCATAAATAGGGGTTGATACTATCATGAAGTAGATGCATGAGCTCAAAAGGGCGTTAAAATGGCTATCAGAAGGAATAAATAATTGTCAAAATAATTAATTATTATATTTAATATAATTATTATTATATTAATTAGTATAAAACGAGAGTAAAACGATAGCTAGTTAATGTAGTCTCATAAAATAGTCTCATAAAACATACTAGAAAATGAATTAGGAAATCTGATTTATAATTAAATTAATAACTATAAACAAAATGATCATATCAATAGCTAGTAAAGGTTGAAGGATTTCTGAATTCTCTGAATTGGCAGAAATCACTCTTGTACAACATTAAACAAACCAGCATGTGTATTCCAAACAGCATTTATTAATAAGATAATAAATGTCAAAACACACAATATCTAATCAATTAAAAGGGAATATGTACACAAATGTGAGTGTGTGTATGCGGAAGAGAGAGAGAGTGTGTGGGTGAGAGCATGCGCCTGTCGGGGGCGTGTGAATGTGTGCGCAGTCCCGTGACCGTCTCCACGTGCTCAGCATACGCGAGTGAAGAAGACAAAGGGGACATATGAACAGGAGCTTTGAGTCCTTATATGTGTGTCACTATGTTAAAAGGCAAATTCACTAATTATTGTGAGATGGTAACGTGTATGATAACGGTGTGTATGATAACGGAGTGTATGATAACGGTGTGTATGATAACGGTGTGTATGATAACGGTGTGTACGTTAACGGTGTGTACGATAACGGTGTGTACGTTAACGGTGTGTATGATATAACGGTGTGTATGATAACGGCGTGTATGATAACGGTGTGTATAGTAACATTGTGTATGATAACGGTGTGTGTTAGTGTGCATGTGACTGTGTGTGTGTACAACACGAACACATCACCTGGTGAAACATTAATGTTTCCTGTTAGCTCAATACAACAGATCACACAATACAGTTTTGTGAATAAACCAAATCAACACATGTTCATACATTTACAACAGTATAGCAGTTCTGTGCTTACTTAGCCATGTAAAGTTAATGTATGATAAATAATATACTATGCCCAGTGGAAGTTCAGTTTATGAATGCAGAATGCAGAGACTACTTAGCTTTGTGAGTTTAGCTGGTGAATCCTTTTAGATGAAGACAAGCAGGCTGCTGTCTTTGTTGTTCGTGTTGCTGCCGGTCGAGTCGTTGTTGTTGTGCTGTTACAGCTCGATCAGCGGTGTGTAAGACGGGAAGGCGGTCACTCCGTTTCTTATCTCGCAGAATGCAGTTAGCTCCTTGCTAACGGCTTCTTGCTCCTATTGAGAAGTCTAGCCGGCTGGAGAGCCACTGCATGCACTAAACTCTGTGGTGGTTAACTGGAAGTCTTTTAGACAAGTGCTTGAGTCTGTACCATGAAAAGAAGACAGTCCAGTGATCAGATCGCCTTCTTATGATGTGGGCTGCAGTGGCATGCTTTCAGCAGGCCGCTGTCGCCGGCGGTCGGGAAACCGCCATAGCACCGAGGAGATCTGTGGAGAGAGAGGACGAGGATAAAAGAGAAAGAACACATCTCTGTGGTGTGTTTTTATCAGCTGAGTTCTCACAGCCAGGTGCGAAAGGTGATACCAGGTTGCAGGAAGTGAGGGAGGGTCTTGACACATTGGATCATGGGGAAATTGCAAATTGGGTGCAAATTAAGAATCCAAAGTTTAGGAGCAATCAAGGACTGGATTTACGGTAATTTGAGTAATACAATTTATAATTTAATGCCCTATTCTTCATTGCATTTGATACAGATACCCAGAATATTTGGATTCATCGTATTCAGTCTAACTGGAGTAATATACTGTAAATCCTCTTAATCCAATTGTACTGAATCAGTTAGAGATGAGTATGTATTGTTGAACCCTTGAGCATACCTCATCCCACTCCCCCTGAGATATCTTCTTGCAAGTCGTTTATCCATTGAATTCTCTCACGCTATGGTTTTTCACCACTACAGAATAAGGGTATTTCCACCCATACCAATGCAATTATTCACTGATACATTTGATACTTCTAATATGGTTAAAGGAGGTTGTATATCAGAGTGTGCATAAATGAAGCTCCTTAACTGTAAATATGTAAGGTCTCTTTTACCAGGAGATAAGCTATCATGTCCCCATATCGGTGAAAAACAAGAAAGTAAAGCTTCTCTAGTTTTTTGACAGGTGCATTGTAAATTGGGTAACACTCCTCTCTCATATGGTAAATTATGAAATGATAATTGCAGCCTTGACCTTCTGTTATTCCAAATTAAAGAGTGGTTGCTTGATCTTTGAAAAGAACTGTGGTGATGTGGGAAGAGGGACAGATTGAAATAGATATGTATATAAAGGCGACTGTATTCATCATGATGACCTTCATAGATGCAGTTACTGCAGTAGAACCCAAGTCCTTAATGGCTGGACTAACATTGATACCAAGAAAGTTGAATCTGTTCACCGCATTGTCAAAAGAACAGTTCATGAATTTTTCCAAACGTATCAATTAAATTGGTTTGATTGAGAATTGAGTGTTTTAGGACTGTTAGAAACGAAAGGTTAATACGACCGAAGTCCAATATTTTGATACCTGAAATCGAGGAGTGTGATCCGACCACTATTGCCATGTCTAAGAGCACTGGTGAAAGAGGGCACCCCTGACTGGTACCTCTCTAGAGTTTGAAAGGAGGTGATATTAAATAATTGTTGGTTACCTCTCCTGTTGTTTCAGATCCTGCTTCCTTATTAGTACTTGCAATCTACTCATTCCCCTCACCTGGTTTCCCCAGCCCATCTACTCACCTGCAACTCATTCCCTCATTAGTCCCTCAGCATATATACCACTTGACTTCACTGACCTCCTCTCCCCATCCCAACCCCCACGGTCCCTCAGATCCACTGCTGCTGGCCTCCTCTCCAACCCGCTTTGGGGACAGAGCCTTCTCTGTGGCAGCCCCCAGGCTCTGGAACTCCCTCCCCAATACAGAGTCCCTCACACTGTTCCAGTCCTGCCTCAAAACTCATCTCTTCTCCTCTGTCTACTCGTAGCTACCGCCTCCCCCCCAGATCTGGGAGTCAGGATCGTCACCCCTCGGGTGTGAGATAAGAGGCTGAAATTACTTATCTCTTATTTATCTTAATTATTTCATCTGACAGTAGGTGGGTTACCGTAGATGCTCTACTGATGATTGAAATTGTTTAAGCCTACTAATTACTTGCTTGGCATTAGCTAATTTAACCAAACCTCTAACGTTTCAGAAGGCAAACTTCAAATTTACATTAGAAGCAAATATCAAATGTAATCGAGTACAAGGAATGCCAACCCTGTCGTAGAGGAAATGGAAATCAGCACCGACGTGTCTGTTTTTAAAAACAATTGGATCACATTTTGAAAGAAAATTTAACGGTACATTTATAATCCCTAAATTAATCCCGCGCCGTCTCCACAAACGAGACAGCGAGGCTCCCGCTTGCAACATAATGAGCGAAGTAGGTGGTCAGTAAAAATGTACAGCCATCATAAAAAGCCATAGCTCTCGCCCATCGCCACGCCCCCCGCAACTGACACATTAACAATATTCAGCATTGTTGGTCCCAGAAATGGCCAGAGATCTTTGGAAGGTTTAGCTGAATGGGGGTTGAGAAGGTGGGTTTAGGAGCTGAAATCAGTTTATACAATGATTCAAGAAAAGTATGTATTGATTCTACCTCTCATGTTAGAGGATATTGAAGTAGGCCTGAGGTCAAACACTAACGTGTTGAGTGTCTTTTTCTGGTCAGGTCATCTCTCCAAAACATACAGGTCATCTTTAATCCCCAGAGCTGACGGCCACAGCTGCAAGACGAGAGGTAAGATGGTCCCAGTGTGTTCAGACTGGCAGGGTCTTACTCACAATGTGTGGACGAGGATTCTGATCCATCTTTAGGTAAACAATTTACAGAAGGTCTTGTTTAGGATAAATGTGGAGAGGCAGCAGCTGGTTGGCAGAACGGATGGTGGCAGACAATGTGACTGTATCTCTGTGTTCACTTGTACTGTTCATCATCTGTTCTCCTTCATCAACATCTAATGAACCTCCAGTGTAAGACGTCACTTTGGTCTACATCAGCTCCTGGTTCCTAGTACTCTGCTCATTAAGACTTTCCCTCACCTGCTCTACAGTGGAGAACCAGTGCCTCAGGGAAGTAAGCCTCCTGTACATCCCATCATTCCCCCATCTCCCACATCTTTCATTTAATCTGACTGATTCATCCTTGCATGCCGACAAAATACCCAGCGCTCTGTAACAAATGCATGGCTTTTCCTTTCACTGCTTCACAATAAAAGCCATCCACAGTTTTGCCAATTGAGTGCTTTTAATGTGAAGCGGCAGCAGCGAGAACTGTTGGGTTAATCCAGCTAAGGCTGCAGGAGAGTGACAATCAACAGCATATCAAGAAGATCAAACTCCAAACAGTGAAGATGGATTTTAAATCCATAGTATGTGAACTCTGTATACTGTGCCCAGAATTAACTGACGGTATAATAAAGTGAATGTATAATTTCAATGATGATGATGATATTGATGATGATAATAATGATGAAGGAAAAAAAGTGGATTTTGTTGTTATGTAATACTGTTTAATAAGGAGAAACTTTATTTTTATTTAATTTAAAGTTGTGCTTAGGTTTTAATCCAAGATTTATATAAATAAATGTTTGCTGTACTGATGTACATTTCTACAGCACGTGAACAGATGTTATAATTGACATGTATGTGTGCAATATGCAGAAGGAAATGATAGTAAAGGCTGGCAGATGTTAAAACATCTAGGCCATAAAATATTTGTGTTTTTTATACACATGCCAGCTCATAACTCTCCTCATTCAGATTCAAGGATTATATTTAATCTTGGAATCAGTCCAGCTGCTTCAACAGGCCAGGGGTTGACCTACATCCTATGTTGTGTTTGATATCTGATCTTCAATCGGGAATTCAATTACTCAGAATACCCAGGAGGGTAAAAGTGATCAAAAGAATGATACGTCACTCACCAGGTCCACTGCCTCACACACCCAGGCTGTGACATCATTTACATCTAATCGAAACGTTCTGTAATATTGTTGTTGTTGGAGTCCCCCCCACACCGGTTTAGACTACATAGATTTTGAAGATGTTAGGAAACAGTAAGCACAACTGAACTGCTTCCTCCGTACATATATTAAGTCTGTCAATAATAACATGGCGTTTATTTGCACGGATGGTGATACAAGAAGCATTGTGAATATGATTATAAGTGACAACCTAGAATAGTAGTTCTCCGACGACTCCGCGATTGTTGGCTGCATCAGCGAAGGAAGGGACGCCGAGTACAGAGGCGTCGTGGACTCCTTGGTTGAGTGGTGTGAGCTAAACCATCTACAGCTTAACACCAGCAAGACCAAGGAGCTGGTGGTGGACTTCAGCAGGAGGAAAACACTCCCGACACCGATTTCCATCACGGGGGTGGCTGTGGACACTGTACAGGACTACAAATACCTGGGAGTTCACCTGGACAATAAACTGGACTGGACCAAGAACACCATGGCTGTGTACAAGAAAGTCCAGAGCCGATTCTACTTCCTGCGGAGGCTCCGGTCTTTCAATGTCTGCAGTATCATGCTGCGGATGTTCTACCAGTCTGTGGTAGCCAGTGCCATCTTCTTTGCGGTCGTGTGCAGCAGGTTGAGGACAGTCGACACCAACAGAATCAACAAGATCATCAGGAAGGCGGGTACTGTACTGGGGGTGGAGCTCTGTAGTGGGGGGTGGAGCTCTGTACTAGGGGTGGAGCTCTGTACTGGGGGTGGAGCTCTGTACTGGGGGTTGAGCTTGATTTGTTGGTGGTGGTGTCAGAGAGGAGGATGCTGTGCAAGCTGCGGAGCATCCTGGACATTAACTCTCACCCTCTCCACCATGTGCTGTCCTCATACAGGAGCACCTTCAGCAACAGACTGATAACACCAGGATGCACCACAGAGCGCCACAGGAAGTGCTTTCTCCCTGTGGCGAGAAGACTTTACAACACATCCACCTCAGGTCGTGATATGGACAGAGGAGACGCAGTGACCGGAGGTCCTCTCTCTCTCTCTCTCTTCTTCTCCTCTCTCTCGCTTACTTCCCTCTTCATACTCAATTTGGATTTTACTCAGTTTGGTTTGGTAATTTTTGTAATTTTTATTTTTATATTATTTTGCTAAATACCTCACCTTGTTGAATATTGCACCTTACCCCATCTCAGCTCATCTTATGTATACATCTTGTTACATATATATATATATATATATATATTGTATAAAACAATTGTAGTATTTGTAGATTTTAGAATCTTATACTGTCTCCAACTGTTGCACAACAATTTCCCTCAGGATAAATAAAGTTCTATCTATCTAGTTTTCTCAATTGGGAGGTGGAAATAGAAAGATACAACTAGCATTTTTATATTTTTATTTGCATCCACATACAGACATGTGTGAGTCATGTACCTGGTGCTGGTCATCATGGTAACCAGTGGTTCTAGCATTCGTGTCTAAGGTTTGACAATTACTTTGTTACTTTTGTCCAAAGCGACTCGCAATATGTGCGAACAATCATGAGGATACAAGAATATTGCAAGTACATTAGCTTCAAATAAGCCAAACCAATTTAGTGCTACATACAGATTTTTTTCCCTTTCTTATTGGCCAAGGTGTAGCTGAAATAGGTGGGTTTTCAGTCTGCAATTTGAGACTCCAGATAAAATCACATACCCACAGCTCCAGATGACGGTAAAGTGGATTAATCAGCGAAGAGTGAAGACCCTCATGTGTGCAAATTGTGACAGACGCTGGTTAGAATCGCACATTCCTCTCTTTTCTGGCACCTGACGACTAAACTGTTTTGTGAAATTCCCCTCACAGATTTATAACAGTAGAGAAGTGAAAGGGACGGGAGTAAAGTGTTCTGCATCTTCTGTCAGCAGCTCAGCTTTTCCTCTAACAGCCTTCGACTTCTTCTGTTCACTTTCCTTTCTCTGTGAAGTCTGGTGGATTTTGGGGTTTCACTGCACATTTTGTTCTGCAGCAGGTTTGAAGGTTTCCTGATGGAAATGGTGTCGTTTCTAAAGTTTTAAATCTGTTGTTGCCTTGTTACTCTTTGTCAGCTCTGTTAAAGAAGCAAAGGGCTCCTTTTTAATCTCCGAATCGCTTCACACATAAGAGCAAAAAAGAAAGTCAAAAAGGTGAAGAAAAAAGGAAAGCAGCGAAGACAATTAAAGAGTTTTATTTTCCCCCAGGAGGATTTGTGTGGAATAAGAAAAGATGGATACAAATAAAAAAAGAAAAAAGAACTCCCAAATAAGATGCTGCCTGAAATAGAAATAAATTACATTCCGGTTAAAGTGTAAATCCCTGTTCTGAATGTCTTTTCATCCTGCAAAAAAATAAATAAAACAATAATTTATAGAAGCTTTTAATGTATTATCTAACCTGTTCAGATTGTTTTAAAAGTTATTGTTTGAATTGTAAGTGACGAACAAATGGGTACGATTGCAACCATCTCATCAGTCTGAGCCAAGTGTGGCTTAGGTTTGTATTGACTACTCTTATTGATTGATATGACTACTCTTATTGATTGAGTACTTAATTGAGTTTTTTCTCCCTGGACAGTTTTTATGTTGTCCACTGTTGGGCTGCAGGGGAAGGATAGTAACCCAGTAAGAAGATAGCCACTGATCCACTGAAGACTCATATTAGCTTCAGATAAACTTTGAAGTATATCTTTGCACAGAAGGACTCTGGAGTTCATCTCCCATCACTTTTATTGAAAGCACTTCAGTTAGGATCTTTCAATGACCAGTATGATTACAGCAAAAATAGAAACAAAACACAGCTGTTTCAACGTTCATATGGGTACCTCACTGTTGTTTAAAGACAGACTTGAAAATATGTTTAAAACTGTCGACCACAAAGGGCAGTGAAATATGGCTTTTCAGCCTGGTTGTAGCAGCAGCAGCAGCGCAGCAGCAGCAGCGCAGCGGCGCAGCAGCGGCGCAGCAGCAGCAGCAGCAGCGCAGCAGCAGCAGTGACGTTTGCGGTCTATACTAGGACAGACAGTCGTGGTGCCCTTCAGTTCAGTCAGTCAGCAGAGCAGAGCCCTGTTGTTGAGTCTATTTATATGCATTCATGTCCCTTAAATGCATGTTACTAACTCACCATCCGGGGCATCATCCCCGGAGTTTCTGTGTCTCTCATCTGGCAGGCTGCCACTATTAAAGGTTACGTCTGGATCATGAATCGTGGCTGCACCTGTTGCCCTGGTCCTGCCTGACACCAGGAGCCTTTATTGACATACTGGATCCATCTTTTTTAATATACGATCGCATCATGTTTTCTGTCGCATAGATCGTCTATGCTGTATTTATAACTATGTTGTTTGTTCTGTACACGTCATCTATTACAGTCTGTCCATCCTGGGAGAGGGATCCTCCTCAGTCTCTCCCTGAGGTTTCTTCCATATTTCCCCCACTAATTGTGGGGTTTCTTTTAGGGAGTTTTTCCTTGTGTGGTGCGAGGGTCTAAGGACAGAGGGGGTCGTATCCTGTACAGGCTGTAAAGCCCACTGAGACAAATGTATAATTTGTGATATTGGCCTATATAAATAAACTTGATTTTATTTGATTTGATTTGCGAGTGTGAAGCTGGATGCTGACGGGTCCTGGCTCTATCAACACATTATTACAGAGAGACTACATGCTGAGGATTATTTTCCAGGTGATGATTCAATAGGCTGCAGATCAAAAGAGCTTCTCTGTTTTACTCCCTTACCTCAGTCAGACCTGCAGCGTTGGCATCAAAGTAACAATCGTGTCATCTCTATTCTCCAGTGTAGCTGTACATTTAATTTTTCCTCTTTATGATTTACCTCCCCTCCTTATTCTCTCTCTCTTGATCTCTGGCCTTTTCTCTTTGATGCCATTAAAAGGCAGCTCCGCTGAGACGTAGCTCTGTCAATAGAGACACTGCCAAATCAGATGTACCCAGGGACTGTGGGAAGCTCCCTGTGATCTAGTGCTTCAGATCAGGCTTTTGCTGAGAAATGGCACAATAAACAGAAAATGTGATCCACACCCTACGTACTGTAAGTGTAGTTTGATCACAGAATAAAGAGATACCAAACATTTGAAGTGTACTTTGCCTAGTCTGATATTGATTTGATTTTATCTTTTCAAAGTAAAATGATTAATATTAGACACGTGGAAGAAATGTAGGCCAGAGAGTTCACCTCAATCCAACATGCTCTTTGTTCTTCCCCTCTTGCCTTGAGCTGCAGAAACTGAAGGTTGATCTTTGCCGCTTCATCAAAGACACAAACTGGGTGACACAATTCAGCCTTTTCCTGACAACAAAAGAGACATTTTTACTGGGAATGGCATTTGATAACTGAAAGCACTGCCATCACTGTGTTAAAACATTACTGACCTTTTCCAGTTGTCACTCAAGTGTTACATAGTGTGACTCATCAATTTGTGTGGCACAATGAACAACATTGGACATTTAAAGCAAAAACAGAATGGAGACAAACCCATGATTACAGCAACACACAGCACTTTGGACTGCTGCACAGACACGGACAGATACAAGGGAGATGTCAAGCTAGTCCTATAATGAATCGCGATTCCGAGGTGGGTAGGAAGCCCTTCCCCGGGGAGAGAAGATTGTTACTGTTGTCTCAATCAAATTGAATTTATATAGCCCAATATCACAGCCGTGAAATAGAAGTTGTGTGTACAGAATAAACAACATAGTATAATTACAACATAGACGATCCATGTGACAAATGATAATGTTATCATATAACAAAGTGGCCAGTGAACCAAGAAGGGGGACGGCTTAGGAGCTGTGGCAAAAGTTTTATCTGACCAGGAGGGTGGACGAAAGGGTTCCAAGGAGCCTGGAAGTCTGACAGAGGCTCCGAAGTCCTCCCAGGGCCAGGCGAGGATCAGTGGGCTGCAGAGTCAGGCACTCAAGGTGGCTAGCTGACTGGGAGGCAGGCTGCAAATCAGGCTGGCAATCGGGAGTGTTTAAAAAGTCTCTAAGCCACTCAGGTAAAAGACTCCTCAACCATGGCTTAGCTGTAGCTTCCCGGCGTGCAATATTCAGAGCAGCCTCTTTGTATCCTGTACTAGGGGCTCTTTTCCACTCATCATACAGGCAGATGAGGGAATATGAGAGTTGAGAGTTCCATTTCTGGATCAGCTCGCTATGTCACGGTACGGTGGACCCAAGCGCAGTACACACGACAGGCAGGTAGTAATAACAAAAAGCGAGCTGTAATAAACAAAGCTGAATACAAAACACAGGTATATAACAAAACTAAGGGAGCAGTCTAAGAAATAGGACAAACCGGAATGGCACGAGGGATCACCAGGATCAACGCAGGGATCAACACAGAAAGAACGACCACACCAGGAAACAGACGAAATGACAAGGAACACAGAAAACTAATCACAAGAAGACACAGCTGGAGTAGATAGATTATGTTATTATGCAGTAGATATCTGCATAACAATGAAAGTTTATGGAAGTTAACCCTAACCCTTTATAACAAAGCCGTCTCTGTGCTATGATGCTTTCTTCAATGTGTCAATGTGGTATATTGATTTTTCACTTAATATAATAAAGATAACAAAGAGTTTGATTCATGACTTCATTACATTACTAGAACCTTAATCTTAAGTGTCACAGACAACTGCAAATGCAGCCTACAACATTACTCATATTAAGTCAATTCAAGTCAAATAAGTGATTTTTAGTAGTAATTGCGTCATTTGCTTTCAACAATAGTAGTGATGAGACGAGTTAAAAGAGGGTCGAATGGTTACTGGTGGCTTGTCTTTACAATCAATAAATAGATTCAACATTTGTATACTTCATTGGTAACATCTGGTATACATCTAACAGCTGATGCATTTTAATAAGCTTAGTTTTAAAATAAACCCGTTGGAAATACATTTGTTTCTTACACAAACAGGTGGGGCTCTGTATTTACTATTATAGTATTTAGTATTTTTGCTAGCTGGCTATCTTAGTAAGCTAACACTAAAGTTAGCCATAGCCACCGAGGTGAGGTGACCTAAGAGCTAGCCTGGACCTAAAGAGAGTCATCATTCACTCGCTCCATGAAGATACTTTTAGGGTAGGTGCTACATGGTAGAGGAGGAAGATAGGAGGACGGATTTATCTGCATTGTTTCTACTGTCACTGAGAAGGACCCAGCGACTAACCCCGCAGCTAGTCTGGTCCAGGACCATGGAAATAACCCAATAAAATGACCCAGCAGGCTCAAACCAGCGTTGGGTAAATAAAATAACCCGGCATTTCTTAGTGTGTAGCAACTTTGTTAGTTTGCTTCGCCGTCAACATGATAGATTGGTATCTAAAAATTATATTAATTTATTTTTCGACGTCTCGCATGTGAATTGAGATTTTCTTGCCGCTTCGTTGCAACTTACATAATTCAAACTAGAAGAGTACTCAAAGAGCAGTGTTGTGCAAGTTCACACTTCACAAGAGCTAGCTCAAAATTCAGTTCGCACAGATTAAAATACAGTAGTTCATGTTCATAGTTCACAATTTAGACTTTTGTCCGTGGTCCAAAAAAATTAACTAGTTCTCGTTAATTTCTTCTATTTGTTCTCATCAGTATGACACTTTAACATTATTTTGTCACTTTACCTTTATATATTTTACTTACTGTTTTACAAACTTTACACTTGTGTATATTTATGTATTACTTCTCATTATGCATATAGCCTACATTTACTACACTCATGTTTACATTTAGTTTATTTGCAATCATTGTCTACCACAAATTTATATTACTTTATTTTGTATTTCATTTATGCTAATTACACAACATTAACAAGATCTTACCAGTTAAAAGAAGTATGAATAAACAAAAAAGCATATAGTTTACGATCTGATGTCCTATTTTAATCACAATCCCTGAGCGTATTTGTTAGACAATCCTTAATTCATTGACCTAATTATTATACAGTTTAGCTTCTCACCATAATGTGTCATTGTCCACTGAAGTTTGAGCGACAATATAGTCTCTGTAAAGACAGCACAGGGTGCATTGATTGATTTCAGGGTTAATAATGTAGCCTACAACATTTTAGCTGCGACTACTAACTACGAACAGCTTTTCTGATGCCTGTAAAAATATACATTTCGAAAATGTATAGTATGGATTGTTTTTACAGCGAAATCCGATTATAGTGATCACAGTGACAGTGAGCATATGGATCCACAAGCTTGGGACAGAGTCATTGTACCCTTTCTGTGTAAATAATATGCTTATAGTAAACTAGTAGTCCGCTTACTGAGTTAATGTTGGGTCTTTTCATGCAGAGAACATATGGAATTTTCTTTTAGAACTACAGTACATTTTTTTACTTTACTCTTAAACTTTGCCTTCGACGTTGTAACCTGTCTGCTTTCCGGCTGGCCCACAGAAAACGAATGTTGCACAGAGAAAGCACCTTGTCGTGTGGATGGATATGCCCGGTCACGTAATGCCCCCTTAAAGTGAAACTCCGCCGATCCTCAACTGGCTCTGTGCCAACGCAGCAGGAAGCGCCCACATCCCTCCATGCCGCCTCACCCTAAGCAGGCCCTTGGTAAGGGAAAAGGCAGGCGAATTGACAGCAAGCCAGTAAACGGGAAAAGCTGTCCGTTTTTATTACTATATATTCATCTAACAAATATACAAATGTTAATTAGATTAGGTAATCTGCATGAAAAATTAGGAAAAACAACAAAAATGTCGTTATAACACTCTTGCTTATAGTTCATAAACCCGGACTAAAAGTGTGCTAAAATGTTGACAGAAAAAAACAAAATACTATGAAAATGTTCAAATGTAAGGGGATTTTGCAGCCTTGGCAGATGTACTATCTAGTCTGTTTCTAAATCTGCTCTGTCCTTCCTCTCTCCTCGGAAAGGCAGTATGCTTTAACACTGGATATTTTAGGGTGGCTTCATTTCTTGTTTTTGCTTTTAGCCTTGACATTATGCCCTTAAATTAACCTTGAGAACATTAAACTCTCTCAAGGAGACAAAGGGACAACAGTTGAACTTTACCCAGATGGATGTGGCGGATGCTTTCTGCTTCCTACGTATCAGATAAACAAGACATGTGCATTGTCCAGACCAACACAAGTCATATTTATTTCATCGCCATTGGAGTTTGACAATAGAGCCATTCAGAGATCTTAATAGCACAACTTGGAGATACTGCTTTTATCAGAGTTGTGTTATTCTTACCTTCTTTGAACCCTCTGGATGAGTGAGTTTTATGGAACGCTACCGCTGACACTGATTTCCTTCAGAGTGGGGGCAGTGTTTAATATTTCCCCTAGGTTTTTCTTTCTATACGTCGAGGAAAGTTGTCAAAAACAACTACAATTTTTGTCATTTTTGTTGGTCTCTATACTCTAACACATTGGATTTGAAATGAAATGTTTGTGGGTGTTAGTGGGTGAACAGTGTTTGCATGTAGTCCCCTAAGTGTAGATGTGTTTATAGTAAAACAGCAAACTATTCAATTGCCTCAATTAAATGTGCTCCCCTAACATTGATGTACACAACAATTCCTACACTGTTCATCCTATGTTACGTTTGAATCTCTGCCCTACAAATTTCATCATTATACTTATATTCTTAATTTGACTAGTATGAAGTTATTTTATGTTGATTTTCTTGGTGATCCACAACTACATAAGTTTAAGTTTAGCTCTTTCAGCTTCAGGCTGTATTGTCATTCAGCTTCTCTTCATATTTCTGCAAAAAGTGGAAATCATAAAGGATGAATGACGTCCAAATAATTCACCTCTTCTTCTCTTTTAAGATAAAACGGAACTTTGGAAAACACATGTCCTGATGCAACCTTGCAACACATCAGTTCCAGGTATATATACGTATGTATATGTATACAAATATTCTCATACACTCATATGCATATATACACAAACACTACAAGTACACTGACATATATGTGACTTGCTCAATAATTTTTAGTCACATTGACCCGGAAACACATTTTGAGTTTCTTGCACTGTTGGAGGTTATTCTTAGCTTTTCAATGATATCTGTATTGTGTTTGTACTCAAAATACATCCCAATTTTTTGATATTTATTCAAATGAATACTGGACCATAAAACAAATTCATCTTGATATGTTTGCACAAACACAGACAGACACACTATACTGTTCCAACTTTGTCACTTGCACACTTCAATCCCTGGAATGAAGGCACTCACATACACGTGCACACCTGTACTCACGTCCACGCTCATGAACTAAAATTAAAAGTTTAACTTGTGAACCTTTTTGTGGTCATGTTATGTGCACACACTTATGCCCATGTACATAGTATGGCAATGTGCACACCCAAAGCCACATGCACGCCAATAACCCATGTGAACGCTCATCAATACACAATTTGAATAAAAAGTTTTACTTGTGCACATTTTTGTGGTCATGCTTGAGCACACAGCCATTCAAATTGTATATTGATAAGCATGCACTTGAGCATGGCCGTGCACGTAGGTATAAGCGTGCGCGTGGCCATATGTATGTGGGCATAGATGTGTGCACATAAGATTGTAATAAGCATAAGCATAAGCACAGGTTAAACTTAGTTGGCATGAATAAATACTTGAATGAAGAAAGATCAACTTATGTGCAAAATTGTTCTATTGTATATAAGTTAATTTAGATAAAGAAGCTGCATGTGAACATACACGCAACAGAATAGATAAATAAACTGTAAAATATCCAAATGGTAGAAAACAACATCCAAACAGCAAACAATCAACAGAGTAAGTACAGGTACATTAACCAATTTGAAATATATATTTACAGATCACTACAGTATTTGCAGATTATTAAGAATGACATTGTTCAATTATGCACTCTCACTCACTCACTAGCTCGCTAATGAGGGATGAGGTGTTGAGGGTTTGGGGCAGTTGATGTCTTTGGTTTCCTCAGGGCATATTTTTTTCAAAAAGATACGACTGTTTTAAGAGAAAATAGTTCTCTTGGTCGATGTGATTGCTTCTGATCTCTAACTGATATACATTGTGCCTGTTTTACGCATTTTAACTGTTTAATATTGCATATTAACTGGATATTATGCTCATTAATTTTGTAGTGTGTAACAGTTGTATGTGTCTGTTTGTTTTGTGATTACTGTGAAACAATGTTTATGCTGCCCTCTTGGCCAGGTCACTCTTGAAAAAGAGATTTTAATCTCAATGAGACTTTTACCTGGTTAAATAAAGGATATATAACTTTTCCATCAAGCCCAGGAGGACTACGCTCAGTGGGACGTGCTCCCTGGTCAGTAATGTCCCATGCACGTAGCAGCATGAAGGACTCTTCTTCTTTGCTGAGAAACTCCTTGGCGTAAACCACTCCAGGCTCAGCACTGGTAAATCTGAGGCGAGGGTACCTCTTGATACCTGGCAGAGCTCTCAAGCTGGAGGCAAGGAAAGTGTGCCAGTTTTCTTTTTTAACAAAAGTTTCCCCTGACTCATTGCCAACCAGCTGGGGGATGTTGACTGCAGTCTCTGTACTGGACCTCACAGTCTGTCGGATGTCCTTCCATCCTGTGCGGCGGAACCGCTGCTTAAACAGGCCAGCCTGTTACACCAGTCAGGTGCAAATTTGGTGTGGCCAGCAATGAGGGAGTTGACAGAGATGGTTGCGTGAAGTCCCACCATGCATCTCCAAGCAAAGGTACCAGAGAAGGTACCTGTTTTTATTTTTGACCAGAGCAGTGAATCGCAGTGCAGGTGGACATGTTTCTCCCCAACCCCATACTGGGAGAAGACGTGGAGGAGGTATGAGATGACTGCCCTTGCTGCTGCAGTGAGCCTCATCGATGAGGTAGTTGACCTGCTGAGGAACACCTTCACAGCTGACACCGTATACTCCACACTTCCTGGGAACCAGAAAATAAATTGGCCCAGGCTGGAGACACCAGACCAGCAGATGAATGAACTAATGAGTGATGCAGAATTAAATCATTTAAGGCCTAATTTGTTTGAGTAATTCAGTTATGTCTCATTGTCACATTATTCATCACAATCATATGCCTCACCTGCTATGCGTAATCAAAACTGTAGTGGATGGTAGTGCCTCTGCTACAGTTAGGTCCTAAGTTGAGCCCCAGCACACGAGCTGTTTGCTTGCAGTTAGCGACGATCTCCTGGTGTGGAGGTGTTCTTCCTTTTTCCTGAGATTTGCTGACTTAACACAATCAGGAAGGTTGGAGATACGGTAGATGGCAGTGTTATTTTTTCGACAGAACCAACGCAGCTCTGTCATTGAATGAATAATTACAATTTGAAGAAGAAGGGAAACTTTGGAGGCAGTATCAACATAAAAACAAAGTTGGACAGATTGAAGGACCTCCTCGTTTCTATCACAGCTTGGATTTTGGTTTTTGGACTGCGTAGGTGGCACAGCATGGGCTACAGGTTGTTCCAAATGGCAACACTTGCGTTGATAAATACTAGGGTCCTGGTCGAGCTGCATCCCTCTCCATATGAAGTGCAGTAAGGGTTTGTCCTCATTCAAAAGGCGTACCTGAGGGAACATACCTTTGATATCTCCACAGATGGCATGTTGGCAGAATCTAAGTAGAACTCCGAAGAGAAAAGGACCCAGGTTTGGGACAGGCAGAAGACATCTATTCAGGATGTCTCCCATGTATTCAAAGGAGAAATCGAATACAACTCTGTGTTTGTTCTTGTGTTCAACAATGTGATGTGGGAAATACCAGGTTTACTATGATTGTTCAACCTGCTCACTGGGAATCCTATGAACATGCACAAGCTTAATCAGTTCCTCCTGGTAACTTTTAGACAGTTTGGGATTGGGAAGTGTTTTTATGTAGCACAGGGGTTTGGGTTTGGAGTAAGCTGGCTGGCCCCTGGAGAGCCCATCCTACCCTGGTATGTACTGCCAGTGGGCCACCATGACAATCGGCTCTGCAGCTGTGATGAGATGGCCATAGTCCCAGCCAATAAGGACCAGAGGGCATGTATTATCAATAGACTGTAATAGAATACCTCTGAGATGATGATACAGGTCTGGTAGCTGCTTTACAGGGTTTGTGTGCTCTGACAATTGTTAGGACAATAGTAACCTGCTTCAGAACTGCTACCAGGATAATAGAAACAGATTGGTAGTGGTGCTTATGTTCTTTTAATTGGGCAGGCAATGTTGTCAAAACGGTGTGCATTAGTCTGATTCCAAGTTTTGAGAGAGGGAGCAGATATGGAGTTAGTCTCATGGATATTTGTTCTAAACTCAGCAATGTTTGAAATATGAGGCGTCACAATTTCCATTTCTAAATCAGAAACCAATCGAAATGAGATTTACTTGTGTGCGTCTGAAGAAAAAAACAACAACACAGTGTAGCTTACCAGGAGCCTGCAGTACAAAGACAACACAGTGTAGCTTAGCAGGAGCCTGCAGCTCAAAGACAACACAGTGTAGCTTACTGGGAGCCTGCAGCTGCACTTTTCGAGACACCACGGCCACTGTGGGCGTCAGAGATGAAGGAGACACAACCGAACTGTAGAATCTTCCTGCTTCCCTGAAGTCACCATATGGCAACATTTTGCTTTCACGTTAGTTATGTAAACGGAACGTGTCATTGACCAAAAAACGACAGTTGAGGATCTGGTGCGTTTTTGCAGGCAAACTCAACCTGTTGTTGTAAAATACCTTTATGCCATCTGCTGGCCCTTTTTTGTTTTTGTGTAACCTGCAGTATTTTCCCAAGACTGGTGAAATAAGTTGTTGTTTTTACATTTATTTTTTTATATTTAAATTTGACCATAAGGCTTTCGTGTGGTACATTCCCCCAAATGGTGGTTGTATCACACTCGGTACCATGTACCAAGTGTGATACAACCAAGAATTTTAAAATGTAAATGACAGGGCATAACACCAATGATATGTGCATGTTTTAGCAACAAGTATTATTTTTACTTGCAAACATCTTGTGTGTGTGTGATGTCACTATGAGCAGTTTACAGCTCTGGTCTGTGTCTGAAGGCTATGTCAGTTTCAGTTTCCCTGTCAGTGCCGCTGGACGCTGGACTGTATTCTGTGAAATATAACTGTATACTGTAGCATTTTTACTCAATTTGAACTTAGGGGCCAAGTCCAAACCCAGAAAAATTGCCCCATATCAAAAGTACACAAAAGTATATGGAAAGGGGTGTCTGCATTCTTTTGTGTACTTTTAGGAAGACAAATTAAAAACACATTAAGCTGCTGAGGTCTGCAGATTATAATTAGAAAGACAAAGTACGCATGTGGAATTGGTAAAGTCCTCTGACATGGCAGTACAGGCAGGAAACCGTTCATAGAACAAGGGCTTCAAAATTTAATCCCACCTGGAGAGACTTTAATCTGCAGAATGGCTGATCTTCCTGCCGCTCCACTTGTTTTCTCTCCGTTCGGGTGCGTCATTTAAGGGTTTAAAGCTTTTTCCCTTTATCATAAGCTGTTTATCCACTTGTTTCATTTTTGTCTTTTTGTGTCATTTTAATACCCAGGGGAGCTGGAGTGGCTTTTTTATTATAACATTGAGGCATAATGTGGATGAATTTTCTCTCTCCGTCTCTCTCTCGCTCTCTTTATTTCTCATACACAC
>CALSCE010010655.1:974789-986803 GCA_943593645.1 Bovichtus variegatus | reverse complement strand
GTGTGTGTGTGTGTGTGTGTGTGTGTCTGTGTGTGTGTGTGTGTGGGGGGGGGTTATCAGCAGTGAGCCAGGAAGACCCTGAGGGAAAAAATAGCTTTCTGCTGCCTTTGAAATGTGGTGCAAGTGTGCAAGAGTCTAATTATCTCCACAGTCTCATCAGAGTTGGACAAAATTCTGTTCAGAGTGTTTTAGTTGTTCCCAGAATCATCCATCATCCACCGCAGCAGCATGTCCAGCCTAAGCAGATAGTAAAGTTTTATTAAAATCATTATTCTCCACGAGAGGAATTAGTTCCAGTATTTGCTTCATACAGGCAAGTGTACTCCATTTACAAGGCGGATGCTACAATCTGCTGTCATTCATTCGTCGACCCCCCTTCTTCATACAGAGGGGGACTACACCAAGTTTAGATGTGGTTTCTCCTTTCACTTGTCGCCCATCTCTTTTCGGCTCATTAACAATTACATATACTGTAGGTGCTCCTGTCTCCTGGCTCCTTTATCTCACATACACACACTCACTGATGGCAGTTTTTTTCAATACCACAGATAAGCAAATGTACTGTATGATGATCGTCAGTTTCAATACCGTTACAAACCTATTGGGGATCAACCAAGTGAAATTGATGTCAACCTAAATAAATGAACAGATAGGCAGGGCCCCATGTTCAGTCCTAAAGCAGTAAAACATTGAGCAACATTTCAGAGCTTCCTCATTGTAATATAGTCAGTAGCTGAAGCAGATGTTTTTGGTTCTGCGGAACAGGACTTCTGTGGGAACAGATAGATTAAGTTGAAAAGCAAAATCCTCTCATTGACAACCTAGCAAAACTCCAACAGGCCAAGTCTGCAGATTTTTTTGGGAGGTGAAGAAAAAGTGAGTCAGCAGTCTTGTATCCCACCAGGCTCATCGGTATGGGCAGGAAGTCTGAGAAGCTGACCCAGTCATTGAGATATGATAAAACCCCACACTGTGTGGCAGAGCTCACTTCTTGCTCTCTTTAACAAAGTCCCACACAACGCAGTGCAGAGTCCTCAACACGTCCAGTCGGAGTGATTCCACATACACCCTACAGCTACTGCTCCATGATCTCCAGCTGCAGTTAAGTACAGTACTGGCTGTTACTACAGTTTCGTAGTCCTCCCATTCCTTTTTTATTCCTGCAGAAGTCAACTCTAACATGAGACACAAGATCGTTTGTCAGCAAATTCACAGAAAATCATGTTATTGCTATCTCTGTGTAGAAGCAGAAGTCTTAACTCCGCTCCAATAGTCTTATTTCTGAGCATTGGGCTAGAGCAAAAATCAGTGGTCCGAAACAAGAGCGGCACCCAGAAGTATGACATTCACTGTAGGTATATCTGTGGGCACTTAGCAACGGCTAATTTAGACCCAAGTGGTGGTGTGCATTTTAAAAGTGTCTGTTCAAAGGAAGTACTGTCTTTCGCCGGCTACTGAGTGAAATCTGTTCATGTTTCACTTGAAATAGCGTGGGTTATTTCTGTTTTACATTTGCTACAGATATCCATAGTTCCCAGAAGAGGAATCCTACTACTTCTTTACCAATAATATCCCAGAGCAGCCATCATGGCTGTACACTCCTCGCATGCCTCACTGAAGCACTGTTGGCCTGCTGATCGCGGCACAGTTGGAAACATATAATGTAGCTGCTGGTATTCCGATGGTTAATAATCTGCTTTCATATTTTTGCTGCACTTCCCAGGGTTTTGTACTTTGTGTATGAAATGATACCAAACTACGTCAGCACACAGACCAGGGCGGCAGGAATGCTGAGTAAGGGTTACTCACTGGCGCTCTACAACAGCAGGAAGGGAGGCTAATAGAGTTTGGGGTGTATGATAATGGTGTCGACCAAAGGGCAACACGCTGTGCACTATCGTTGCAGATTCACAGTAAACTGCATCGCACTCACACGTCTCGCTCAAGAATCTCTTTGTAGGGCAAAGCAGACTGACATGATTCACCAAAATAGGATCCTAAAACATACAGTATGTTTAGTGGAATTGAATCAAAATGAGATTTATATTCAGCTAAGGTTATGGGCTCCCCATAGGAAAGGTAGAAACTACTGTATGAATCAGATGTTTTATAAAATAAATAATATTACACCCTTAAAAGAAAATCTCTCCTAAGCCAGTGTGTGTAAGTACCTCACATCTTCCACAGGTAGTGGGTAAAGTAGCAGCTAAAATTGGCTCGCTCACACACACATACACGTATAATCAAAGGCTTCACCTCGACACCTGGCCTGAAGGAGTGAAGCAGGGATGAAGGGATGAAAGGTGAATAGCGAGCCACTTGAGCTTGAGAGATACAGACAAAGACAAGAGGCGAGGAAGGAGCCGGGTTACTGCTGCAGGTATCAGAGAAGAAGCAGCCGATCTCACAGCACATCCCATAGATGTTTACTCCTTCAGGCACAACACAAACTCCCGCTTTCTGCTGCTCTCTCTTCATTTGCAGCTGCGCTTTTTGCCTTCAGAAGATTTTATTTTTGTTTCTCTGTCTTGAGCTGACTTTCTTGTGCGCTTGCATCTTTGCTCTCCTTTGCTTCTGTCTTATATAAACATGTCACCATCATCCACTGGCCTCTTCCCTTCCATCCACGGACCAGCACTAGGCTCTTTGCATATATAAAAGAAAACGACTGCATGTTAGAGGGTTTGAATCCAGACAAACTGAAGTGACCCCGATGATGTCTGTTATAGAGCTGTAGAGTTGCATGTGCTTGATTGGCACAGGAAATGGAAACTGTCCAGATGTACTACACATGTATGCAGTGGCTCATTGCATTGATTCACGTCAGTCCACTGAGCTGGCAGAATATAGCACACAGTACATGGCAGTGTTTAAGAAGCTCATTCTCACACATTCAGTAAGTGCTCCAAAATAATTCCTCACTTTCCTAACCGACTCATATGAGCACTTTGCAATCAGACTACAGTATCGGTGAGAGGATAATATTCACATTACGTTACTGTCAACAAATCTCATAAAAAATACCAAAAGTAACAATGTGTTGGGCTCAATAGTTTCTGACTTCCTCAGCCTGTCTGTGTCTCTCAGGCCACAGAAGACGTAAAACTTTAAAAACGCTTCATTTCAAGCCGCTGACCACTGTAGTTTGTATCAGACGTTACTCAAACAGGAGTAAATAGTGCAGTTGTTGAGGACTACTTTCAGAGGCAGATTAATCCACACAGTGTGTATTTGTGGCAGCAGGAAGGTGTGTGTAGGATTGATTGAAAACAACCTTCAGTGTGCGTTTATGGTGATGAAGGAACTTGCCAGTGTAACAGTGCGGCTCACGGAGGAGTTTTTAACAACAATGGAGCTCTGGCACAGAGGAAGAAGATGGATCAGGCTGTCACACACACACACACACTCACACACACACACGTTGCATTCATTGTTGCTTTGGCCCTGCACATTGGATTTATTGACAATAAGGAAAATAAAGAATGTCACCAGATTTATTCTTCAATGTTAGGAAAAGTTTGGGTGTCATAAAAGTATCCAATACTACTCGTCAGTAAACCAAACCACGCTCTGTAACGACGTTACGCTGCTTGTGCTCAGCTTCTGAGAGACGGGGTCAGGAAACATCAACATGGTGTCCTTTTATTTGAGAAAATGACAAAGTCTGTAATTTTTCTGGTAGCCCCTCTGCATGTTGGGGGCCCATACATGCTGTAGAGGGTAACGTCTCTCAAGAGTAAAGTCATAAATCTTACCATTTTGAGACAAAAAAAGTCACAATATAAAATAGTATAAACATGTTCCCATGTTAAGATCTTAGGTTTTACTCATACATAAAGGTCATGTAAATCTGCACATTACAGTATAAGTAAATAGATAATAAATGGACACTATCATGAAGAACATTACACCGCATCTCAGCAGCATTCACAAGGAATAACAGCCACTACCGGCTGTATGTGTGAATTACCTTTAGCTCTGTAAATGGAAGGAACACTTAAACACTTCAAATTGGCACAGCCGTCGCTAACGCAGAAGATAACTAAACATGCAAGAAACAAAAGGTGTGTAGGATGACAGATTAGGAGTGAAGTGTCTTTCAGAGGATGATCGTTCTGCCCTTTTCCTCTCTCTGTGTCCGTCTGCAGCTCCAGTCGGACCAGGATCAAGGCAACGGCTTAGTCAAGTACGTTCTGTCTGGCGAGGGGGCCGGCACCGTCTTTGTCATTGACGAGAACAATGGTGACCTGCACGCCACTCGCCGCCTGGATCGTGAGGAGAAGGGTTTCTACATCCTCAAAGCCACCGTGGTCAACAAGCGGACTGGCCTGAAGCTGGAGCCAGAGACCGAGTTCACTGTCAAACTCCACGACATCAACGACAACGAGCCTCAGTTCAACAAAGAGGTTTACACCGGCAGCGTGCCCGAGAGGTCGGATATTGGTGAGGACTTTGTCATAAGTTATTTGAATAATTTTTCAGTAATAACCACAGCATCACAGGGATTGCCCAGATGGTGTGCCATGTGTTGGTAATAGCCATGTCAACGCATATCTCTCAGGTACATCAGTCATGCAGGTGACAGCCTCAGATGCCGATGACAGTATGTATGGGAGCAGTGCCAAACTGGTGTACAGCATCAGCCAGGGACACCCGTACTTCTCTGTGGACCCAAACACAGGTATGTGTGACCTGTGATGTGTGTTGCTGTTAATGCAAGCCGAACACTTGATACATTCAGCAGTGCAGTGTAACAGTATAGTAGGCTCTCACTCTTCTCCAACAGACATACTGATTCATAATTACTTCCACATGTCAGCACACATTAATATGAAACATCTGCAGGAAGTTGTGTGACAGTAGCTTCACTATGATTACCAATGGGAAAGTACAAGTTAAATAATTAGTGGAAGACAAGAGTATTTGTGGAAGTGACAGCAGCAGAGTGGTGAGAATGACGGCACTTGTACTGTGGAAATGTACATTAAACTGAATGAATCCTTTTTAACGTGCTTTAATACTTTAGAAAGTATTGAGGCTACTTATCCCCATCAAGATGTTGGATGATAACCTCAGGTCAACACTTCCTGTAGCTTCTCAAAGTAAAAGTTTCAAAGAGTGTCACCAGTAAAACATTTGATGTGAAGTTGCAGCAGGAAGTTTGCCTTAAAAACTTCCATTTTGGGAACTGTCATTGTGTTCTTCTCAGCTAGTATTTGTGCTAAGCTAGGGTAAAATAACCACGAAAAAAGCATCAAAAGAGTAAATTCAAATAAAAATCTACAGTTGGTTGGATTGCTGCCTGTAAATTCCTTTTTTCTCTTCCTGGTGCCACTTGTGGACTTCACTCCTCTCTATTCATTTAATCAGATTCAATTTATCAGACAATCTGTGGAGGAAACGTCCCACCAGTGTCTGTACCAACAGCAGAATTTAATTGGGGTAAACGCAGTGAACAGGAATAGGACGCTCGTCTTTGTTGGAGCGCCATATCTCATTTAAAGCCAATACATGTTCTTCAACATAAAAATCTGTAAAGAACTGGTAATGACATGTAAATACACACTTTGTGCACCCTCACACGTATGTTCCGACACTGGAAAAAGAAAGAGGAAAGGGTTTTTTCATAAACACACAGCTCAGCTCATCCCTTGCCTGATCTCATGCACTTTCGCTGTAAAAGTTAGCGCTGCATTGAGATACCCAGCGCAGTAATCTCCCCTTCTCATAGTCATAGGCATAGTTCAGCGTTTTGGGAAATACACATATTTGCTTTCAGTCCTGAATAGGGAAACAATTCCCCTGAACTCCAGGCCCTGTCATCTCAATCCTACTTCTCTAGAAGGAGAGGGGACAAATCATTGCAATATAGCCTTTCATTGGGGAAACCACCGATGCTACAACAAATAGCCAAAATTATTACTAGTCACCCAAAACAATTTGTACCCACTTTATCTAATAAAAGGTAGTAGTAATAAGCCTGCTGTTATTTGACAAGAAATAGTTCCAGCACATAACTCCTTATCGAACCACACATTTTCATTTTACATTTCTGTTTATGCATGCGTTAAACAAATGAAATACAGCGTGTCATCAGTGAGCTTTAGAGGTGTTTTTTAACGTTGGCAGGCAGGCTAGCTGAACAATTTCACTTCTGCTTTGTCTCTCACTTTTCACTAGTGTGCACCAAATGGTTTGTAAATTCTGACATAAGTTTAAAAGATTTAAGGTGTTGTTGCGACCTCCCAGTCAGAGTTGAGCCAGAACCACCATTGTAGATATGCCTGATTGTATCTGCAGAACATGTGTAACAAGCTGTGTATTGATTTGAAAATACAAAATATCAGAATGACAGATGGTTCTCCTCTCAACCACTTACAAAACGCAGGAGTTTTAGTATAGAAGGTCAGCTGTGTTCTTCTCATTGTGCGGCTCTACTCCACTCGACTCACCTCACAGAATTTGGTTTTCCACAGCAGACAGTACCTCCTCAGTGTAGGCAGGGTGATCAGCTGTTCGCCATAGCAACGGCACTTGAAACTGTTGTGTAAATGGGAGACTGAATCCTACTTCTCAATTGTAAGGCATGCTGTACAGCGTAGTTTTTCTGGCTGCCATTTATTTATTTTTTTTATCTGGGTTGAGTGAAAAAGAAAATGCATTCACTATGGACGGTAGTGTGCAGGATGTCCTGTGCTAGTGACGGTTCTCTCTTACCAATCAGTGGTCTGCAGTGTTTTAACTCCACCTTTTAGTATCGCCTCAGCTCTCTTGGAACCTCAGTTGAGGCGGTACTAAAGAAAGTACCAGGTACTATGCCGAATGGAAAACCAAAAGAGAGCCGAGTCAAGTCAAGTGGAGCCGTACCATGACATACGTGACAAATACATCCGACATCCGTGACCTCAACAAATACGTTTGAATCAGAAACACCACGTCCTCTGATTGTTCTATGGAGTTTAGCAGGATGAAGGATTGTTGTGAAGGCTATGTGAAAAGAGAAAATGCAGAGCAGAATTTAAACAGAAGCGTGTTATTTTTGTTCAGGTGTGATCCGGACAGCCTTGGGTCCTGGTGACATGGACCGTGAGCAGAGGGAGCATTACCAGGTGGTGATCGAAGCTAAAGACATGGCTGGACAGAGAGGGGGCCTCACTGGAACCACCATGGTTAACATCTCCCTCACTGATGTCAACGACAACCCTCCCCGCTTCACTCAGAGTAAGACAACAAGCAAATCATGAAACACGGAGTCACACTCATTAATTCTACTGTTCAGAAGCAGCAGAAAGCGTAATTGTTCTGTTTTTTCATACATCGTGAATTATTTACTCACCAGAATCAAATGCATGTAATCATATCTGGTAAGGTTTCAGTAAAAATCTGCTGTTAACTTTAAATTGAACATCACAAAACTAAAGGAGCAGACAGGATGTGGACATACTGCATTCTACGAAAAATTAGCACTAGAGGCAAAGTCACAAAGGTACCTTTAATAGACACCGCTGAAACATTTCATATCGTGCCCTTTAATTAGAATAGTTTTTTTTCCATGGGCAGCGCAATGTGCAGGCACTGATGGAGAGGTTGGTAGTTGAGTGAGGAGCAGCTGCTTGTTTTAATTCATGTGTCACTTCCTTGCTACTGCACTATGTAAGGGGAGCTAACATTGCTCAGACAATGACGAGGTTTCTCTTTGCTGTTTAATTGCTTCAGAAGTTTTCACATTCTGACAGCTGCCAAGAGTTTCAAGTCATGTTATTTCCAGTTGAAATGGAATTAGCTGTTTTGCTGTCATTTGAAACCCCCTTGAATTGTTATTTTTATTAAAATAATAAATCATACACCAGCAATATGGTAAAAAATCTTCCAAAATGAACTTTTTTAATGCAGCAACAAATTAGTCAAAAGTTAAACAGCTATTACATTTCTGGTAAATAATGTATATACTATATAAACATATCATTGAATTGAATAGATCAGCCCCGATCCATTTATTTGGGTCAGAATCAATATCTGATACCTAGGGTTGAGTATCATTTGGATTTTAACGTTTCCGATTCCGGTTCTGCTTATCGATTCTTTCAGGGGTCAAAACAGGTCACTTGCTTATTTCACAGAAAAAAAACAGATTCATGAAACTTCTACACAAATTTATATTTACCATTCACTTCATAAGGTTTATAGAACCAGTAAATCAAATGCATACAGTTACATTTGGTTGCTGTTAATAAATAATATTATTCAATAAAAATCTGTTCATTCTTTGTTTCATTCACGTTAGTTCTGATTGGTGCAATTTGAGATGATACAATTTCCCCCTGGTCTCCCCTACTGTAACACTGAAACCTGCCGAAGTGACACAGACAGGGTCCAACATACGGCCAGCAGAAAATACAATCAGCCAGCTGCCAGATCACGTAACTGCTCGCAAAAGTAAAATTTAAAAAAAAATCACTTCATTTAAATAATTTTCCAGAATTTGCTTAACGAGCGACATAGTGTTTTCCAACTGCTCTGCCATGTCTCAATTATACATCTCGTGAAACAGATCAATGAAGAGAATTGGTAATGGAGAAACATCTTCCAATAAAGTCCGAAAAAGTTGCTTGATATTAATCGTGTCATTTTGCAAACCATTCGCTCTATTTTCAGCTACAACCTGCTATATTTAGCTACATAATGAGTAGTTATTGTAGGTAGCAGCAGCCGGGGGTGTATGGTACAGAGTATCAGCTGCAAGTTTCGTTAGTTTTTGATTGGAAATACTTCCCCTCACTGTCTGAAAGCAGCTTTAGAGTTACTTAGAGTACTCTCTCCTCATTCATGTGCATCAGCTAGGGATTTTGGAAAAGGGAGCCAACGCATGTCACTCAAGACTCCACACATCCTGTGGACCCGCAGTCAGGAGCAGCCCCCAAACTGTGGCAGGGTGGAGAAGGAAGATGAGAGACAGTGGGGCTTCCAAGGCGAACTTGGTTGTGGTTGGGACAGACTGGCGTTGAGTCCAAGGTGCAGGGTTAGAGTGTTTGGGACCGTTTCCTCCCTGTTTGTTAATCCTTGTTAAACTCAATCAAATGATGGATCATTGATGGGGTCAAAGAGTCTCTGACTTTGATCTGCTCACAATTACTTCTCACATTACTGTTATGGATCAGTAAATCATTGTGCTCAGACGCCACATATCTCGGATGTCAGGGGCCAGAGATGTCTGCACTACAGCCATAGCGGTACACAATGAGGTCTCTAACTACGTCTATAACTCATCCAGTCCGTCACAGCAGGACCACCGTTCCCTCCCAGCATGTCGCTTCATTAAAAAGCCGGTCCTTTCTGCTGGAGGAGGGAAATTGTGTTCACCAGTTGTGTGTCCTTCCAGGAGAATTACGCCAAGTAACAATAATTCTTCCTGAAAGCCTTCTCAAATCAATTAAATTTAATTAATCCTTAATCATAGGAACATTCTTATTGCAAACATGTGGGCTTTGTAACTCTCTCAAGACCCCAGCTGTGGTGTTAGAGACAGGCTGTGAATTCAGTACTGTCTACTAATGATGCAACGCTGCAACTTATGCTTATTTTAATTATCGGTTAGTCTTTAGAATATTTTCTGATTAATCATTTAGTCAATGAGATAAATGTTTTCAAAATGTTGCATAGCCTAAGGTGACATCACCAAACTGCTTGTTTTGTGCGACCAGTAGTCACAATTCCAAAGCTATGCGATTTAAAACAGAGAAAAAAGCACAAGTTTGAGAAGCTGGAGCCAACCCATTGGGCATTTTTCATTGCCAAAATTAACATCATTTATCATCACATTTATCAAAATTGTTGTTGATTATTTGACTAATAACTTCTTTATTCCAGAGGTTCAGTGACTTGAACACTGGCATGTTTATCCAGCACTGGTGTAAGTTACATGAAGTAACATGCATTGAAAAGATTACAAAGTACAGCAAGTTCAAGCTTGCTAACTGAAGACCCAAAGAGCCAACATGGCCACCTCCAATCCTGAATGCAACGCTGATGAGGGGGTAATCCAAAAAGAATGCTCAAAATCAAAGAAGCAGAGGCCAGAGAATCTGCAGATTCTAAAGCCAAGAGAGCCACGCTGAGATAACCCTGGTGACATCATGCTCCCTCACAAGCTACAAAAGACTTCATAGAACTCTAACTAGTACCTCATAACTAGCAGTGAACTTGGTGTGTAATATCTGTGGAGTGTCCCTTTCACACGTACTGAACAAGTCTGACTCTCTTCCCCGTGTGACAGTCACTTTTCCTGTGGATACCAGAACACTCTTTTGAGTACTAAGTCTGGCACTGATTCCCATGGCAACAGATCCACGATGGTCAGTGCTAATACATAAAATAATACATGTATTACTTTTCACGCAGAATAGTTAATGAATTACAGCAGGTGTTCAGTCTAATGTCAATGATTGGAACTTAATCTATAGTTGTTAATGAACCTAGCTGCCTGTTGGATGAGCCACAGTTTATCCAATAATGCAGATATAATACTAACGCATAATATTAACAGAATCAGAAATGGAAGTAGGTTTAGTTATGTCATACCTGTTGACAGCATCTTCTCCAAATAGTCTTTAAAAGGCCATTTCACAACACAAATGTTTTACTTACTGTACCTCTAGTGGTGTATAGCCATGCAGATAGATTTGGTTACTCTGAATAATCCAGATCTCCCAGTCACACGTCTCAGTGGAACTACTTCTGCTTGAAGAAATAGTCCCTATGAAAAGTGACAGCCTGCTTTTAGGATTATCCCGAGTAACAGGAGCACTGTCTCTGAAAAAAAGATGTTGCTGCTGAATTTTTTAAAAGTAACTATTTTAGTCCTGTGAGCAAGACAGGATCAGGGTAAAGCAATACTTCAATTTCAATACTTTCATTATTTTATCTGGTGCATTTTCAAAAGTACCACACATTGTACCATGGCCACTGACAATTCTTATTCTTGCTGGTGGTTTTGGATAAACATTTTATAAACCGTTCACTTTGAAGTCAGGTGTTTGCTATCCTAAATAAATGTAGCAGTATCAACATGTAGTGATCAGTGAGGCTTGTCATGTATCATACTAACCTAACTGACACACAGACAACACGGGGAAGAATATAATTCAATAAAGTCCATCTCTCGGAAAAATTATAATTAAGCTATGTGTATTTTTCATTTAGTTTTATACTTAATGGATACTTAAAAGCAACAGAAATGCATACGCAACACAAAGAACAGGGGGTCAAGGGGCCCAGGCGTCAGTTTTGGCCCCCCACAGAGGGGTGATCTCTGGGAAGGCAGGCAGGATCTCACAACATGGAGAAATAGAACTCAGACTGTGTGTATGGTCAGTTATCACTATATGTGTTTGTGTGTCATGTGGGTGAGCCAGCCCTTTACGTATTGTGTATTGTTGTGTATGTGTTCATAGTATGAGGTTCAAAGTTCATTCGTGTTCTTGGAAAGAGTCTTCATCAGCAGATGGAATTCGCACAGTTGTCATGGAATTGTACACGTTCAAATTTCTATTTTTTTCCCTGAACACTTCTCATCAATGTTGGCATGTAACATGACGTTCAAAGTTCATTCTGATGGTCCACGGGTGGCAAAAGCTCAATAATACCTACTAATTGGACGCTGGTGAGATTATTTCCTCAACTGCTGATCAAGGATGAACTTTGAACCTCATCTTTTTAATCCGACATGGATTAGATATATGTAAAGAAAACGATTCACAAAATGTTGCATAGTCATACTCTGAGAACATTTCCTTTGCTTTTACTCAGCAGCACAGCAGTTACATCTTTTAGACGCTGCTCAGTCTAACTCATTGCTAATCTCACGCCAGTAGATACATTATAACAGTTGAAGTTTGAACATAGCAACAGCTGGCGCTAATGTGGCAGCTTTTCATCAAGAGGCTGTATTGGCCCATAGTAGCATTTATGTGTGTGTGTGTGTGTGTGTGTGTGTGTGTGTGTGTGTGTGTGTGTGT
>CALSCE010010655.1:963849-974779 GCA_943593645.1 Bovichtus variegatus | reverse complement strand
TGTGTGTGTGTGTGTGTGTGTGTGTGTGTGTGTGTGTGTGTGTGTGTACCAGTGTAAAAAAAAGTGAGTAAATTACTTCTCTCGATCGCATCAGTCATTCTCTCGTCTAATCCTTACAAATTGACATGAAGGCAGAACTTAGTTCGCCAGTTCTCTGGCTTCCTCTGTCTATCTCTTCATTTTCTAATTGTTTTTCCCTCTCCATCTCCGCCTCGTTCAATCTCAGCCTCTGTATCAGTGTCAGTTTCTCCCTCCTCCTCTCCACCCAGCATTAGCACCCATTCACTTACTGTTTATGTCTCCAGTTCAGGGTGCAACGCAAGATCACCCTTTGTTTCCTGCCCCTTAACCCCAAACCCTGTCCTTCACTCTGAAGGTGAGATTGTATTGTATTGCTTCTCATACAAGTAGAACCCAGAGTTACACACGCACACACCTTCGTCCACACATGTTATTCATTTCACTTCACACCATGACTCCAATCAGTGCTGTTGGTGTCGGAGCCAAGAGGCAACACAATCTCCAACCAGCCAGAAAGAAAACTGAGTGGAGATGAAATATGCTTCTCCTCTCTTTACCTCTGGGCTCTTCAGGGTTTCACCAGGCTCCCACAAAACATTTTCTTTTTGTTTGTTTGTTTTTTGTGCTAAGAGACATAAATCGACTACCAAAATGTATTGGAATAGTAAAGTAAAATTGCTTTTTCTGGTCACATTGTTTCAGTTCGAGCATATATGTTTGCAGGGTGTAAATGTGCCTCCCACCAAGTGGCAGTAATTGTTGTGAGTAATTATAAAGATATGAAAGTAAGCCTGCTACCGCTTTGAATTATGTTTTTATATTTCTTTTTCATTTTCTCCTTTCTCACCGCCGAGGTTGCAGCTCAAAGAATAAGGCTAAAACATTGTCATTGTCATACACGCCATAGTTTCCTCAAGGGGATACATTAATTATATATTTTATTCTATTCCATAAGAATACATCCAAGAAACAGTTTAATGGAATACACAAACGTAATTCAGATCTGTCGTGCCCTAGATGTGGCAGTTATATTATAAGCCTGTTAATTTACACTTTTCCATGATTGTGATTGGTCATTCGCTGCAAATAGCGCCCCTATGTTGAATTTGCTTCATATTACAGAGCCCTGGCTTGGTCCGTTTAGTTTAGTTTGGTTTGGTTTGGCTGCATTGGTTGTTTTTGGCTTGGCTTGGTGAGTTTTGTTTAGTCTTGGTTTACTAGATTATTTTGGGACTGGTTTGATTTGTCTGCTTGGTATGTCGTTGTTGGTCGTTGGTTTAGTTTGGTGTCCACTCTGAGTCACAGTTTTCATGAGCTCACTGTTCTGTTGTGTCTCAGTATGGACAGCTAGCCTTTTACAGAGAAACATATGCATGTGTCAAGAAGGTAAGGAAATGATTCTTTGTTAGTGGGTGAGCAGCTGCAGCTGTGACAGCGTGATAATGTGTGTGTATACACATCCTTTATCTCTCTCTCTCTGTGTCTACACACACACACAAACACACATAAGTATACCAAAACAGTGGCAGGTTGAGTACTGTCTAGCTGCCAGGGTGTATGACGCCTGCTGTGACACAGCAGCATACAATTACTCACTCAAGTGGTTTATACACACCAATAGATAGAGTCTACGCACACACACACACAGACCACACACACACACACACACACATCCTGAGTAAAGGAAAGCGCGCTGATATGGAACTGCCTCGGGTTCATACAGCAGAGTGAAATCTCATTTGCATTCATTTAAACGTGGTTGCGTGCTTGGACTCCATTCAGTGAATCAAACTACCTGCTTTTTTCATACAGAACGAGGCTGTGTTCGTTTCACAATGAAAAGAAAAACTCTTAGCAACCGCATCTCAAACTGCCATAACAAAGTGATGCAGAACACAATGTTAGCGCTTATTCCAGAGAACAAAGGGATACATCATACTCACAAAAACTACATTGAAATGCTTTTTAAATGATAGTCAGCAGTCTGTCGGCGAGACATTGTTCCAGCGACTGGCTTCCATCAGCATTTACACTACTTTTTTTGGACCAAGAATGCTTCTTTTGTTCTTGCTGTCTACCTGTACAACCTTCTTTATGAACTTCAAAGACAACAGTACGATGTTGTTTCTTCATTCAGCATTTATGCTGTCATATGATTTTTTTTTTGAAAGAAGAACAAACTTTCTCGACGTCTGTGTTTGAGTTTATGTGTTGCATCCATTTCCAACGACCTGCTCTATCTCTACTAACTCACACCACCGGCCACAAATCGGAAGATCGGCGGTTCAATCTCCGAAGTGTCCTTAAAGATTCTTATCATAGACGTCAGTGTGTTAATATGAGTGAATGAGCATTAGATTAGATGATGAGCAGTATGGCAGCCCTGCCATCAGTGTATGAAAGTGTGTGTGAATGGGTGAATGTTGACATTTAGTGATAAGACTTAGACCAGCAACTCCCTTGTTCTGCGAGGTAAAGTTACGGTCCACTTCTCTATCATAAAGGGCTGTCTGACAGCAAGGTAAAGCGGGAAAAATATTCTAAATATAGCGTACACTTAAAATGATAGTAATTTTTTTTGTTGGTGTCTAAACTTGGCTTTGCTGCGGCCTCGTGCACAGCAGTACATTGCTTAGCTTCCTGCTGGTGCTCCTGTCTGTTCCAACAAACTCTCCACCATCTACTGTAGGTAACTCACTGACGATGGAAAAGTACCTCACACAAACACACTTCAAACAGTCCCAACTACCTCTTGAATGTGCACTCACAATCAGATGATTGGGTTGTACATTTCATGTCAGAGCAACTTTTCGTCAGCACAAATAAGACTTGTTCTTTTATGAGTTCTTTTATGGAACTCATTTAAGTCACTAAGTGTAGGATTTGAAAATGCTTCACTTTATTTATTTGGAGATAGAATCAAACATGACTATGCCAAAACACTCTACAAGGGTTTTATAACTCTATGCTATCTATCTTAAGTAGCTAAGCAGTACAAACACAGCATTCATGTTACAAAGTAACCTAGTAACCCTAGGTGATGTCACGTTGCTTTGCAGCAAAAGTTGAGCCGGGTTAATGTTTTTGTCTCTGCGTTGGCACACCCCACAGCACTGAGAGGGATGTGTTTTTTTCCGGCAGGCCTCAGGTCCCTCTGAATGTGGCTTTAACTTCGAAACACTACCACGGGTCACAAAAGTAATGCAGTCACGGAGCAAGCCTGGCAATGATGGTTTCTCAACCAAATGATGGGGGGGTTAGTCAGTACCCAGTACACTGCTGGGTTAGTCAGTACCCAGCACTGCACTGTGTTTTTACTACCACTGGGGGGGTCTTGAAATCAGAAATAAGCTATTTTACATGTGCCAAAAACTGTTGAGCATTCCTTTCATGAAAGCACCACCAGTCTTATATCATGCAGCTGACACTCAGTTCTATTTGCCCTGTTTTCAGGTATTTACCAGTTCAGAGTTCCTGAGTCGTCCAAGTCCGGCACTCCAGTCGGGAGAATTCTAGCCACCGACAGAGACATCGGGAGGAACGCTGAGATGTATTTCACCATCGTCAGTGGAGACGGCATGGACATGTTCGACATCTCCACTGACAAGGACACCCAACAGGGAGTCATCACTGTCAGCAAGGTGAGAGGCAGAACCACTCAACTACCATTTGTAAACAGGAACAACTAGGAGGACATTCAATAAAGAATATTCCAAATAGGTTAAAAGATGCGTTACATAAGCTATGATTCAAGCTAGTAAAATGAATAACAGCAGAGTAAATAAATTAAATTTAAATAAAGGGAATCATGAAATGCAGAAGTCAAAGGGCGTCTTTTGTAAATAATGTCAAATCTGTTGCTTTCCTGATGCCCACATTCAAATGAATGGATTTTAATTATCTTGATATTTTTTCTCACGGCATTAAATCAAATAAATTCTAAAGCAGTGATTCAGCAGATCCCACACTCCCACTTTCGACTCATAAGGATCCTGCCTACGTAGTCTGTTTTTTACGTACTGTTAAATATGCAAAGCCTGGGCATGCTTGACAGATGAAAGAAACCAAATTAAACGTATTCCTCTTTACCTTCACTAACCCCCCCCCCCCTTCCTAGCCTTTGCAGCAGGACTGGAGCTTTTTTATCACAGTGTCCTCACAGAGTGCCTGTTTACTGATGTACAATCAAAATTGATACATAGAAATGATTTTGTTCCTCTTGCTGACACAACCTTAAGAAAGTCTGCCAGCTTCAACAAAGAAGTAATGACATTCTGTCAGCAGGATACACGATGAGGACAATATCCAGGATTCCTTCAAGGAAGCGAAGGCAGCTCATGTAGAGCTGTTCACGTTAATCTGAGGCTTTTGTTCCGGTTTGAAACAACCATGCACAATTGTCCCCGCTGATGTCAAGAAACACATTTCATCAACAGTATTTGCACTTTTGAAAAAACTATTATCGTTTGTCATGAGATTGAATCTGTCAGCTGCTTCATATCACAGTTTTATTAATGTTAGATTTTCCTTTGTAACAGCATGTGCTGTTGTTTTTATCATTCAGACAGTCCTGATACAAGAGAAGAGATGTGTTTTTACGTCCCATAAATCCTGTCTTTGATGCTCAACTTCTCATCTACCAAATAAAACGATATATTACATACATTCCCTCGCTGCATTATAAGTAAATGTGATGTTCTGCATGGCATCAAGCATACTGTTACTATGACTATGTACAGTAGGAAGACTCTATTTGTGTTTGGGCTGCTCAGCTATAAGTCCTGCCTATATAAGAAATGTATGAATATGTAAAAGAAATTCAGTCTGGATAACATGCGAGTGTAATTCCTGTCTTGACATGTTTTGTCTGAAATCAACAATTGTACTAAACCAGGTTCAAATCAACTTTTTTTTAAAATTATTATTCATTTTGTATTTCAATAATTAATTATCATTCATCATTCTGGTACATATTTTCCATCTATACTATATATATAATACATTCAATAGATTTGATGGGTGGCCTCAGTAGAAATGTAACTTTTCCATTAAGTGTTAATATTAGCTTTATTTTTACCCAGATACCATTACTGACCCACAGAGAGAATCCTCTTCAATCCCCCCTGTGTTTCCTGTGTGTTTCTCTTTGCCTCCGCAGCCTTTGGACTTTGAGAAGAAGCCGTCATACACAGTAGAGATCCAGGTCCAGAACACCCAGGTGGACCCACGCTTCATGTCCGCAGGCTCCAAAGACATGGCCACGGTTCGGATTGGTGTGGATGACGTGGATGAGCCGCCGCTGTTCTACAAAGCCAGCTATCTGATGGAGGTGAAGGAAGACGCTTCAGTGGGCGTGGCCTTGGGCTCAGTCAGCGCCATGGACCCCGATGGAGCTCGCAGCATGGTCAAGTAAGGCAAAAACCTCAATTGAACTTTCATTTTTTAATGATCTTCAAAATAAGTTATGAACTAATAAGGCAAGAAAATCAACCAATGACAGAAAACCCGGGAATCCTTTAAGGTGACATCACGAAACTACATTTGGATTTTGGTTCATTCTATTGACTGTAGATCAGATTCACAGTTTTTGCATCCTTTTATTATATATTGTTTGATTGTCCTTTGTCCAAGTGAGCAAAGGTTTTAGCAAATTGTGTAAAATCCAGCTTCAGTTTCAATTAACGGACTATAGCGTATAGTGTGTGTGTGTCTGTCTGTCTGTCTCTGTGTGTGTGTGTGTCTGTGTGCCAGTGTGTCTGTGTGTGTGTGTGTGTGTGAGCCATCAGCTTCTAATTGATGTCTCCTTCCTTTCTACAGACGGGCATGTCTTGCTCGTCAGCTGTAGCACGTTACACAGCTCACAGACTCACCAAATGTCAGCGTTTGTCAGTTTAGATGCCAAATTGTCCTTATTGTTCAATATCACTGCCTGCTAACAAAATGTAAGCTACAGTGAGCAGTGTGTACAGTTGATGTGCTTTGTCTTTCATGATAGCTTGACAGAAAAGAAGCATTTCTGATATGTTTCCATATTTTTTCATTTTAATTATAGGAAAAAAAAAACTATTAACAATACATTCACAAATCATTTTCACATTATGTTTGATATATCTTTGTTTTCAACTGGACTTTAAAGTAATCCTTCCTTATATGAGACCTAACAGGAAGCCTAGTTCTGCAGAAAGTTTGCATATCTGCTTTAAGAAATCTCAGCTATACATTTAAGTTGGATGAAGCCTGACTTCAAATGGAACTGGACTCTCTAAAGGCTTGTGAGGAGCTCTGATAAGAGTCTGAAAAGAGGGTAACTCGAGGAGGAATGTGAAGTATGTTAAAAGATAGGACTGTAAGATAATAGACTATAGAGCTGTGTGTGAAGCCTGCACCTCCTGGCTATATTTAAAGCCCACTGCCTCACTGCAGTGCTGTCCATTATTGATGCTGGGCATTAGGATACTTCAAGCTCTGTTACTCTCGTGTTAGTCATTCATCATTACTCAAACAGCATCAATACACCCTGGGAATCTCCCGACGTCTGTTGCTGCGACATTCGAAACTTTGCTGATCTAGGAGGGCAGAATAGACACAGAAATAGGGTTTAATGCAAATGGCTGCAGAATTGAATTGTAAATGGTGCACCACACGCAGAGAACTGTAGGATAAGAGAAAGGAAACACGGATGATGTAAAGATGGATGGATGACAGCAGTATGAGAGTGTGTTAAAGTGGCCGGACACTGAGCTCTTATTTCTCCACACTTATAGCTGGCCAGCTGATGAGGCATGTAGTCCAATTAAAACACGCATGGAACCATGGAGTGCTCTTAAAATGACGTGTCACAAGGACACACACACACACACATACACCATTCCAATTATTTCTGTGTTTGTGCCTTTGTGTGTGTGACAATTGTGAACTATTACTTTATTGTTGAGCGCCCTCTAATTATGATGGAGCATGGACGTACTGAAGCAATGCTTTCTTTTACACTCATAGCTCTTTATGGAAAACCATCATTTTGATTGGACGGTACCTCATTAACAGCCGATAGCAGTTCGATGCTATATTGTGGAGGGGATAGTGAACACGTTCACGTACAGTACAGTGCATAATGCACTTCCTGTTCACAGAGCAGTTTGCCTCCACTTTGACAGGCAGAACAAAGGCATCTCACTTCTATTATCTATGAAGTGCTGTGAAGCTGTGAATAGCTGCATTCAACAACTAGCTCAAAATAGAGGATGCTCTGTGAGCAGTCCACAGACGGAGAGAGGTTTTCAAGCTGTTTTGAACAGGCTGCAGTAACACTGAATGAGAGGAGAGGACAGAATGCAGCACATCTCTGTGATTCCAGCTGTTACAATATTAAGACCCTTACACATCAAGATCTATACATCTCCTTTTTGTTTAGAATTCACTTCAGAGGTCAAAAATGTTACATGCATACTGTACACAATGTATTTATCTATTTATATATAGATAGATGTATACATTTCACATTTTGTCCTCACATTGTTTCAATCTCATACATGTAGCTTGAATCAGGACACAGTTAGCCTTGTAGCTTAGCATAAAGACCGAAGAATAACGACTAGTACCGCAAAGTACGAAAATAAATGAATATATGGAAGAGGAAATGTTGAAGCATGATTCTACATATACTGCGCTTTATTTACAGGCTACCTACTGAGGGTTTGGTAGACATCCTGACTTTGTACTAAAAGACAAATATAAGAATGATAGTGATCTTCTCATCTCAATGTGGGAAAGAAAAGGAGCAAGATTAGTGTTAAACTATTCCTTTAGTGTGATGTTCTGGATATAATCCGTTTTCAGTGGCAGATTGTAGTTGTGGTGAAAACGTGGGTTAATTAGGACATCTTTTTGCATGTTCCTTCACCACACACTAGGATATTTGTTATTTATACTCACAAGTTCACAGGCCTCCATGGAAACATTTCTGTAACTAATATAGTTTCATTTGGAATATTTAAAACATTGTGCTTTTGTTATGTCTGGCCAGAGGGCTAGGGGAACATTTGACACCACAAAAAGACTTAAAAAACCTAAACATATATGTATGTACAAAGCCATCACTCTGGTTTCGGCTCCATCACCACGAGCTCTGCTCCATCACAGACTGAGAGAAGTCAGTGATGGTGGTGAGTCCCTGCATACCAGGGTTACCGTAGGTCATCCCAGCCGCTGGCTTAATTTAGCCCCTTCTCACCTTCGCTATCTCGCTTCTCACAGGTACTCTATCGACCGCCGCACAGACATGGACCGCCTGTTCAACGTCCATCCAGGGAACGGATCTGTGTTCCTGCTCAAAACCCTGGACAGAGAGGAGACTGCCTGGCATAATATTTCAATCATCGCCACTGAGTTCAGTAAGTCCAGCAGAGAATGTCACCAGTGCTCCTCAGAGCATCTACTAATGACATTTAAAAAAACATGTGTTATCCCCAGACCTGAACATGAACAGGTTTGAGTAAGAAATAGTTCTTACCATCCTGTTGAGGAGAGGAAACTTCTCCATTGTACTGGGGTTGAGGAGGAAAATCCGATTGTTATACAGAGATCTACTACGATGCTGAGGTGTTAAAACTGTCTGTGTCTGAGCCCAAACGCCCACTGACAAAAGACTTGCACACATGGAAACAGTCTTACAATCTGTCTTTATCAAAAAGAGAAGAGGAAGAAACCAAGCCATAGACACACTTTGATTTGATATGGAATAAATCTGCAGCTCCCTGTACGCCCTGATGAGAAAGTGAATGCACACAGAGTAGGGAGATGGCTAAAACAAGGTGGAATACACGACTGGCATTTAAGCTTCTTGCTCATCATTGTCACTCTGCAGCCACTGTAGACAAAAGGAAACATTAATATGTCATTAACTGAAGCAGGGACCCACCGCTACCATTTTGTATAGGAATCTGTTTCTGCTCACGCTGGGCTGCTAAGTGCTGACACTCGGTTGGACCGTGATGATTTTCTGGTCATGAAAACAGATTCCCTTAAATATTGGCAAATTATGTTTTTGTTTAATTAATAATTCATGTTTCTAGTTTTGCGGTTTTATTATCGTCAAGCTCCCACAAACAGCTGGACTCAGACATGAGTGTGAAATGGAAGCCTGATTAGTTTCCTGGCTTGAACTGAGACATGCTGTAAAAATGACAGGACTCTATAACCCAACAACTCAGACGCAGGCTCTAAAAATATGGCTTTTTTTTTTTTTTAATATGTTGAAAACTTATTTTGCTGTTTTCTTTGATGGTGCATGTGTACGTGTACGTGTGGTGAAGACAGCTTGTGAACCGGAGGGAGGTACTGATGAAAGCAGATGACTAACACTAACTATCAGCTAAAGAGCCTTTGAGCAAGGCACGGAGCTGCTCAGCGGTGTCTGTCAGTAGAGTGGATGTTGTACCTGAAAGCTCACGCTGTGGATCGGGGAGCAGGGTGTTCAGTTTCCCTGTGTTTGCCCTTCAGATAATCCCCGTCAGAGCAGCCATGTTCCCGTCTACATCCGCCTGCTGGACATCAACGACAACGCTCCCACCTTCGCCACCGTGTATGAAACCTTTGTCTGTGAGAAGACGAAGGCGGGTCAGGTACTGCAGCTTCATCGCTTCACAGTATTGGAAAGTAGAAATGTTGTACTGTATAGCTCGGAGAGCCAGGCAGGAGGAGTGCTCAATTCATTTTTACCTTGTCCTTTTGGCAGCTAAGCAACCAAACGTAATCACCATCAGAGTGCAGGGTTCAATAGTATGTTTTTTTTTTACCATATCCATCTTCAAATCCATGCACTTTAGCACATTTTTTTTGACAAGGTACATGCTCCAAATTCAAAACTATGAAGATGATGAGCTTGAAGTATAACTGGGAGTGTCTGACTATTGTTTTATGTTAACCAGCAGAAGCAGATGTGTCTGACTGTTGCTGAGAACCCTGCCACCTGAATGTTTTCTATATTTCTCTTTACAAATATGAAAGGGCGTTGTGGAAGCTGCAAAGTATTGCTGTACCACAGCCCACAGAATGGAACAGGACAGGAAATTATAGGAATGAACACAATAATAATCCCATAGAAGAAATGCTAAGAGTCTTCAAGACACTAAATAGGTGCAAGCATCAGACAATTAGAAAGGTTTTTGTTTTTTTATTATACAGAAAAACAAAACACACACAGACACATGATAATGGTGAACTGCTATTTATAGATGTTTCACAAAGGGGCTGCTGTGACATTATTTCAGTGTAAAACACTCGACTTAAACGCCCTCCAATACAGAATGCGTGCCAGCCCTGCAGCCCGCCCCGAGCAGGTGGTACTGTAGTTATTGTGCAGGGATGTGCTTTTATGAATCACTAATGGGACATGTCAAATGCAAGAGGCTAAAGTGAGCGGCTAATCCCCTTTTATGAATAGAAAAACACAGCATTTGCATGGAATCAGCCATTATTACCACACTGACCCTTTTACTGGGTGTGGTGAATATAGGCCAACATGTCTCCTGTCTTTATTTGTGTGGGTTTGTGCATCACTACAATCTGAGAAATCTGATCTTTTTTTTTTTTTTATCAAATGCAAATATTAACATAGAACATTTTTTATTAGCTCCCCCATAGGTTACACATTGACATACTTGACTGTCCAATAGGAAACAGCTTTGACTTTGTTAGACCTCTGTAATATTGAATATGTCATCAGTCAAAAATCTGAATTTGAATTACACAGTACTTAGTGTAATTGTACTCTGCTGTAATACCACTTGATGAGTCATCACATACTGTATGTATGGGATGTAACTAATGTAATTAAAGCACACAAGCTTATCTGTCCATACTGTACACACACACACACACACACACACACACACACACACACACACACACA
>CALSCE010010655.1:944382-963839 GCA_943593645.1 Bovichtus variegatus | reverse complement strand
ACACACACACACACACACACACACACACACACACACACACACACACACACACTCTTGCAGCTGTGAAGCTGATTGGCTGTGCTCCTGGAGACCACTTCTTTTGTGGTGGCTGACAAGCTAATCTTACAGGAGGTTCAACACATATTGTAAATAGTGTGTCACACAAACACACACACACACACACACACACAAATATATACACAGATATCATGCATTGAATACCATGGAACAATTAATAGGATAAAAACACAAATCAGTATATATAGTCACACACACACATAACAGGTTAAATATAACACAATTATGCACAACTACTCACACACACATGCAGCATCATCTTGACAGTGTGCTGTATGGTGGCTTGCTGCCATTGGTCCTCTCTGGTCCCTTGTCATCTTTAATTCCTCTGCCCTTTCATCTGTCCATCACTGTTAATCATCAGTATTTGTTTGCTGGATTTGTTTGGTGCATGTGTGTGTTGTTGCCACACATCTTTGTTAAAGCCTCTAATCTCTCAGATTGTGTATCCCATTCAATTAAATAAGGCTGTAGTTATAAAATCAAACACATACAGAGTCACCAGCTGAGAAATGAGTCTCCAGAAATGGTGCATGTGTATATTTCTACATTAAACAAGAAACATTTCTTTAGACTATTTCATTTAGCTAACATGTCTTATTTAACACAGATGTATTGAGTAGGGTGGCACATTATGTTCAATAAAAAAAAAAAAAAGGTTCAAATGTGTTTACATTTCCTGAACTAAGATATCAAAATATCATATTGTTTAGGTATTGGTGCTGAAACTCAGGTGCCGTATTTGCATTAATATCGATACCCATCCTTTTATAACTTGTGATTGAAGCTCACATTCCACACCAGACACGTAGACATTCCATTTAGATCTTTTGTCAGTTTTGTTGGATCTTCAAGTGATTTGCCTCCCAAAATGTTTGGAGTATGAAGCTCTCGCACCCTGTAGAATTGAAAGCTAGCTGTAAAAAGGTTGCAGCGTGCTTATTCACAGAGAACAGCAGCTGTCTTTAGCTTGCATTCAGTCAGCAATGATGGATCCCAATGGTGACAAGTTCACACTGTGGGAAAAAAGAAAGTTGTCAAACCACATAATCCACCTCTCCACTCAATCCAAACACTCCAATCAGGCTTAGTACACCGCTCATGTCTCCTCAAAGCTCCAGTGGAAGCAAGGATATTAGTCAAACAATTATAAATAAACAAATCACATTTTAATATAATATATGAGAAATACTGAAGGATAGCAAAAAAGTGAGAATATCAGCCATTTCCAGTTGATAATGATGCACTGTGTAACAGTAACATGTTAGGTGTAATGACAGGAAAGTATGATGTGTAAAGCTGCAGCATAAGAAGTCGGATAACGGGAAACAGAAAATGCATGATATCAGACACCTGTCATAGATATGATCAAATATTTAGTTTCATGGGACTGGTTGTTGTGCATGATTCAGTAAACCCGGCTGCAAGGTTTACGGCCCTTTTTGCAGTGTACTACTTTATGTGATGAGTTTGCGTTGTTGCTGACATATTTAGCGTGCATGTTAAATGCTGTTGTGTCTCTGACAGCGGATCCAGACAGTGAGTGCTGTAGATGCCGATGAGCCGTCAATGGGACACAAGTTTTTCTTCAGCCTGGCTCCTGAGGGGACGCACCGCAGCAACTTCACTGTCCGGGACAATGGAGGTAGGCAACATTCGACCAGATGCAGGCTTACTCATTACTGCCATTTCATACAAAGCGCCTCAAGTCATTATACGAATGATATGGAACAGGCTTTACATGTTAAACATTTTCCTTCTATGAACTGCTTCAAAAGCATGCACAATGGAGCAGCACCATGTTTAGCTACAGATGAAAATGAGCTCATCAGCAACTAATGTAAACATATGTATCATATATATATATATATATATATATATATATATATTATAGTCCAGCTACTTGTGGCTCAATATTTCTGTTAAGATTACTTTAAAGGCGTATTTCGGCATCTTTGGAAATGGATTATTTGATTTCTAGTCAAGAGAGAGATGAAAAGATGGATTCCACTCATGTCAATTAGATATGAAGCGACAACCGGCAGCCGGTCAGCTTGGCTTAGCTTAGCATAAAGACTGCAAACACCAACCTGGCTCTGTCCAAAGGTAACAGCATCCACCTACCAGCCCCTCTAAAGCTCACTGATTAACATCTTAAACCTCCTTGTGTGGCGCAGTGACTCCCAGGACTCTTGTTGGCACTGTGAAGTCACATCGCTGAGCAACGAACAGAGCCAGGCTGGCTGTTCATATTCAACTGACAGAGACAAGTGCTGTCGACCTGAAGTCTCTGCAAGAAAGTGAACGGATGTATCACCCAAAATAATGACTTATTCCTTTCATTTTATAATTATCTTGTAGAAGATTAATAAATAGATCAAATCAACTAAAATCTTGTCAGTATAAATGGGTCAATTACTGGTCAATTATGTTGACCAGTTTAAATCCTGCAGTTGTTTTTTCTTCTGAATGAAATACATCCACAGTTGCATGAAGGCTGTTTGTTCCTCAAGGGTAACTTGACACTAAATAGACTTTTTTGAATCAGTAAATTATACAGTATGTACAGTCGCTGTTGTTATACTGTCAACTGATTCTGGTCCCAGTCTATAGTGGCCTTTACAACGGCAGTTATATGCCTTTCTCTAGTTGGAAAAAAAAGGGGTAAAAATCCTTTTCGGTTCAACATGGACCATGTGTCTCTATCAAGCTATGTGCGTACCAGCAGCTCATCAGAGAAAGTACTCAGATAAGTTCAAGGATTCAAGGGTCATGATTGTCTTTCTGCAACACAGGGCTGCACAACCAAACCGGTTGTCGTCCATTTATGCTGAAAACAGAAAGAAAAGAAAAACAGTGCTGCGTTCCTGCAGTGCATTATAAGTATAGATATTGTTTCTGTCAGACAGCCCTGCTTGATAGTTTGTTTGCCTGAAGTTGTAAAACAGAAATCACTCCGCATGCTTTGTCTCCTCAGTGAGACAGAATGAGTGGCTTCTGCCTTGTTGGACCTACATTTCTTACAAGCGGGTATTAAAATGATTGTTATGGGCACGCTGCTGTGCACTGCAAGTGTGCTACAATGATACTTTCTCCCACTCAGATAACACTGCTGGCATCCTGACACGTAGAGCCAGCTACAGCCGCCTTCACCAGAGCGTCTACCTGGTTCCCGTGGTGATCACCGACGGCGACTACCCCATGCAGAGCAGCACGGGCACGCTCACTGTGAGGGTGTGCACCTGCGACCGTGAAGGCAACATGGAGCTGTGTAACGCAGAGGCTCTGAGCAGTTCTCCGGGTCTCAGCACCGGAGCACTCATCGCCATCCTCCTGTGCGCCATCATACTGCTGAGTAAGTATGGGAAGACACAGGAGACGTACTCGACAGGTAGTGCAAGTACATGTTAGTAGATGGGCTGCAGTTGTATGGTAATATATTCAAATAACATAGATGTCAGTGAAAAAAATGTAGAAAGGATCCTCTTTGTAGATTTTCTGGAGCTGTCAGTAGCAAGTATTATTTTTCTCGGGATGCACCAGTCCAACACTTTCTCTCCTGAATCCCACTCTGATAGCTCCACTCAGGGTATCTGCCAACACTGTGCGCCGGTCCAATACCAGTGCTCTCTATTTACAAAATGAAAACGTTTATGCCTCACTGCATGGACCTCGATGGAATCGTTTTTATGTAGCATGAGGCCAGAATTTGCTCGGGCACTAAAAGCTGACTTGCCGGCCTGAATGTAAGTGACTCATTAACAGAAACACTACATTTTAAAATGACATTGACAGCTGACGCTGTAGGTTATGTGGATCGTCACATGACATAAGACATATATTGATATAGGGACAACATCACCGCAGACACTGATGCGGCTGATTTATGCAAGCTAATCTTCTTCAGTTTGCACAGTTGAAAAAATTATGTGATGATTCTATTATGTCATGTTCGTGATCCCCTTATCTCGTAATATCCCCTTTTATAAGTATATATACATAATACAAAACTATGCTTTTATTTAATGCCAGCAAGCTTATAGCAACGTAATATAATATAATGCTTCTTTTTTAAAATAGCAGCAGATGCAAAATACAAATTAAATACAAATAGAACAGAACCTTAAGACAAGCCTTCCAAACCGACCATGCGGGAAATAATAAAAAACAATTATAAATAAAACTGACAAAATGAACTCAAGCCCCCCCCCCCCAGACATATTTCCTTCCATCCCTCCTGAGGAGTGCTTTTAAAGTCCCTTAAATCACAAAGCCTATTTCAACTGTCGGTTCATTTCCAAATGCAAAAGTAATGGTTTCCATAATCTGAGGACATGTCTGATCCTCTCCAGATGCAACATTTTCCTGGCAGTTTGCAAGATGATAACGATGATATGAAGGGGGAAACAAACTATCTTAAGACAGCAGCAGATCTATTGTGACAGAAATGAGGTGAAATGTAGGTGCACACAACATGCAGCATGTATGATCACACTTCTGCAGTGGGCACGTTTGTACAGCATTGAAAACACAAGCCGCCGTTGTGCTTTCTCATTTGCTATAATGGAAAACAGTGTTGGTTCAGAGCTCTCGTCTGCTGCTGCTCATCAGAATCAAACTTCACATGGAAATGAATGCATCTCATCTGCCACCACATCCCCACTTATCCTCTTATTCATGCAGTGGTCACAGTCCAGTGGGCTGCTGGAAAATGAATACATATTTATGCTTCTGAAAGTGCAGTCATTGCAGACTTAGTGGACACACACCAAGGGACGCTGGAAGTCTATCAGAGTCGGGGGTACTGAGAAAAACTCGATGCAATGATGTCATACTAAATGCTGCGCCACATGTGTTTGCATTCATTTGAATGGCCAGGATTATTCATATCTAATAATTATTAACAGCGTACCTGAGTGTAGATTTGGAACATGCCGGATTAATATGTAAAGCGGATGTCACAACTCAATACATTCCTATTTACACCAAAACAAATGAGTTTCTGGAACGCCCCTATTGTCTCCATTTTTGTATTATTATTACATGACATGACACGATCCAACATGATGCAATGGAGGTAGAGCAGACCACTAATCTAAGGTTCCATCCCCTCTCCTCCAATCCATAACCCTACGATACAAGTACTACACTACACAATACTGTATGATACAAGACTATGATACAAATACTATATTATACAATACTGTATGATACAACACTATGATACAAATACTATACTACACAACACTATATGATACAACACTATGATACAAATACTATACTACACAATACTATATGATACAAATACTATATTATACAACACTATGTGATACAAATACTATATTATACAAATACTACCGTAATTTCCGGACTATAAGCCGCTACTTTTTTCCCACACTTTGAACCTCGCGGTTTATACAATGACGCGGCTAATTTATGGATTTTTCCCGCTTTCACAAGCTTCATGTCGCCAAAAAACTGAGCACCGTCACATAATGTGACATAAATCGAGCTCAAACTTCCCATTCATTACGGTAATTAACTTTTTTACGAAATTTCTCGGTGTTTCATTCAGTGTACCAAATGAACCTCTAAAAACATTATGCCAACCTTCAATTGCATTATTAGTTCTTGGAATGTCTTCAGCAGCGGACATTATGAACAGCGGACATTATGAACAGCGGACATTTTAAACAGCGGACATTATGAATGGTCACGATTCTGATTACGGTAGTCATTTTGTCACCCTCATCATGGCAAAGACACGGAGAAAGGCATATGATGCAGCTTTCAAGTTGAAGGCGTTTAAAAGCCTATTTATTTTTGTTCCAAGCCGTGTTTCGTTAAAGCCTCTGTAAAGTTCATTTGTTTCAATGTACCGGTAGGCACCTCCGGCTTATAGACATGTGCAGCTTATTTATGTACAAAATACATATTTTTTTAAAATTCAGTGGGTGCGGCTTATATTCAGATGCGCTGAATAGTCCAGAAATTACGGTATATTATACAAATACTATACTACACAATACTATATTATACAACACTATGATAAAAATACTATATTATATAATACTATATGACAATACTATATGATACAAATACTATATGAAACAATACTATATGATACAATACTATTTGATACAACACTATATGAAACAATACCATAATATACAATATTATACGACACAGGCATATAATACGGCCCAGTACAATATAATACTGTCTGATGAGGTATGCTACAACACCATATGATCCCATGCCTGACACCCTGTTGGTCGGTCACTGGAGACATGAGATCAGTGGTGGCAACGGATTAGCACAATGTCCCCCACAACGGCCCCAACATGGAAGTTTGGATGTAAAGAGACGAACGTTAATATTAACAATAATAATGATAGTAATAGCCAGCAGTTCCAAAATGAACCGAAGGCGGACTACATCGTGGACTGCTGCTCATCTTATTAAGTCCTGGTGTGCTTGTAACTGTGCACAAAAACACGGCAACATCTCATTCTAGACGTGAACACTGTCTGTAGGAAAATGTAAATGTCACACAGACAGGACGTGTATTCAGAGGTATCAATATTAGAAAGGAGAGCAAATGGTGAAGCTAGTCCTCAGTCTGCTTCCTTGGAGAAATCACATTTTGGAATATTATTTAACACGGTAATGAAAATACAGCCTTAAGCCGTAGTATTTTTGCCTCAATCATATCATTCTCATTTTGTTCTTCTCCGCCTATTCACCCTCTCTACCCTGCATACTGTGCAGTGGCTGTCTATCTTTACTGTCCTGTATTTCTATATCTACTTATACTCTTTCTCTCAGTATCTGATCTCTCATTCACATCACAGCTGAGCTCACGCTCTCCTGCTCCTTTGCAGACATTTCATGCTGTGCTACTGTGTGTGCATTATCGGTTATTTCAGTTCCCTGACCTTAACTCCGCCTCTGCTCTTTCTTGTTGCAACTGTGCACTGACTTGATTTAAATTTAAACTGGCCTGCATGAGCTTAGCCAATCAAATGTTCTGCTTGATTATTTATGGCTGAGGCCTCTCTGAAATCAAAGGCTGCTGTCCAGTCTGCCTGTAGCCGGCGTATGCAGCCCTATCTGTACTCATGAGATAGTACTCCCCAAGTTAATTGCTTGGATTTGGGAATCTGGCGACATCTCTAAAAGGAAATCCGACGATTCAAGAAACACGAACAGTCACACAATCAGACTGGTTGTAAACGAATCTCTAGGTTAGCCAAAGTTCTATGGAAGAGAAAACTAATGCTAAGTAACATTTTTACCCAAGCCCTCTGTTTCTGTTTGTTACATCCATCACAGTTACAGATCACGCGATTCAACTTTGACTTATCGTACTGCGTACCTCTATCTAATTTAGGCAGCCCCATTCATATACTGTATATACACTGGAAATACGACAGGATGACATTCATTATTGGAAAAACCCTGGTGCCTACCACTGCGACACAAGGACTCCAAAGGCGTCATAGGAAAGAGGAAAAAGGTTCCGCTCTGATGCTGAACTCTGAAAATGGAAGCACATAGTTGTTGTTTATTTTACGTAAAATGACTACAAACAAAATTAATAAAAATCTAATTGATTTCCAATTCTATACTATCTAACTTTAACGAGCTGCTGGAGCTTGAATAAAATTAAAAAACGATCTTTAAAAAAGAGAGTGGCGTGGCAACGTGAGAACACATGGATCATTTCAAGTGGTTTTGATAATCTGGCTAGAGTGTTAGCTCTATGCCCTCGCTTCATTACAGCCATCATGATCCCAGACCGAAGCAATTAATGTGAGTGCAATGTTGTCACAGTCAATAAAAACAAAGCTACCATTGAAGTACACTAAACTGATCCCTTGATGTATGATCTGTCCACTGTAAAGTGATCTAATCTCATATCTTTCTTTCTTTTTCTGCAGTGATCGTGGTTCTGTTCACAGCACTGAAACGCCAAAGAAAGCAGGAGCCCCTCATCATCTCCAAGGAGGATGTCCGGGACAACGTGGTGAGCTACAATGACGAGGGCGGAGGAGAGGAGGACACCCAGGCTTTCGACATCGGAGCACTGCGACACCCGGACGCAGCTGCCGCCTTAGAGGAGTCCGCCAAGCAGAGGCGTGACATCATCCCCACTGACACTCTGCTCTACCCGCCGCACCGCCGACCTGCCCCCGCCACCTCCGGCCTCATCATGCCGCCAGTTAGCATGCCGTCACGAGATAACGGGGATGTACGCGAGTTCATCAATCAAAGAGTGCTGGAGAACGACTGTAACCCGACAGCACCACCGTACGACTCGCTGGCCACCTACGCCTACGAGGGCGCAGGCTCAGTGGCCGAGTCCCTGAGCTCACTGGGCTCAGCGTCATCTGAGGCTGAGCAGGACTACCACTACCTGAGTGACTGGGGGCCCAGGTTCAGAAAACTAGCCGACCTGTACGGGGCTGACGACAGTGACTTCTCCTAACAAAGACACCGCAAACACACTTGCTTCCCTGTCAAGGACAGCTTCAGGAGAGGATTTTGATCAATGCAGGCTAAGGACAGCAACGTTCCACTTCCACAAACTCCATTTATGGGATTACGAACATTATTGATGAGCTTTAAGAAAATCTTGCTGGCAGATGTTTGTTCCATTTAATGGGATATTAGAGAAGGCCGCCGGATCCTCGGCCTGTCTTCACTGCACATGGATCCACAAATGAAGCTTACCAAGTCATTTTGAACAAGAGACGAAAGTCCTAAATATCTAATTTTGGGGATGGGAACTAACAGATGTAGAAATATTAATCAAACAGTGCAATAGTGGAGCAGTGTGAACCTCTTCAAACACTCAATTCAGCCTGATTGAATCCAAATTGGACGGTATTTTGTAGACTGACTTAAAATACTTTCAGGTTTTCTCCTGGGTTACCAAATAACCATTTTGCAGTGTTTCTTGTGGCGTTACATGCACAATTCAAGCAAACTGAATGGAGTAAAGTGTTGGTAGCCAGGTCAGTCAACAAAACCCCTGTGTAGTTATTTCAGGACCGGACCACACACACTTACCTCTGCAGATATGAAGTGAAGAGTGTGGGGAAGAGAAGTTTTTTCTTTTTGACTAAGTGCCCTTCTGCTGCCCTTCAAGCTGAACTATGGATGCCTGTAGGTTGGCTGAGACTGGAGGGGGCTAATGACTCTTACATGATTGCTTTTTGTCTTTTTGCTGTCTTGTGAAAAAGGACCACTCCAGACGAGCTGTTGGAAGGATCCTCGCTTGAAAATCGCCTTCTTCGGGACACAGAGTAAAAAGAGGATCAATCATATGACTAAATGCACTGATTTCTTTATGTTTACGCATTTTTTATTTTGGTTGAAATGTTTGTGCAGCACACAAAAAGAAGATAAATGTTCATGGCATAATTTCTAGATTGTAGGCCTCTTGAGTATGTGTATATTGTGTCAGAAAAGTGGTTGAACTGAGTTATATACGTTCTATAAATCGTTAATTTCACTGCACTCTTTTTTTCTATAACGGAATGCAACTTCAGACAGTATGTGGAACAATGTTAAAAAAAAAAAAAAAGTATTTCCATTGAGAATATGCTTTATATTTACATAAAGGACATGGGGAATCCCTGCCTACACGGTAGCGCTGTCACTTTATTCAGAATTCAGACTACTTTTTCTTTCAGTATGACTGTTTGGACTGAGTTTCACCGCTCTCATTAACCTCTTTTGGAGCATTTAGCAGATTTAAATATTTGTCTCAGGAGTTGATGGAGACCAGAGCTAAAGTAGAGAGAATATTAGACTCACATTCATCATGTGGACACAAACATAACTGCAAATGAATGCTAAAGTTGCTCCCTATCTGCTGGACGTGAACAGCTAACGAGTTAGCCATAACAATACTTATGTAATAATATTTCCAGGGTTGCTCTGGGCAGAGGTGAGCTTTACAGCCCGCCCTCGCCCGGACCTCACGGAGGGACGCCGTCTTACTTACCATGCTCTGCTTATTAGCCTATTTTAATACAATTCAAATTGTGCTCCAGACGGAATTATTTACACGGAAATTATGACCAAAGAGATTTAAATATGTCCGACTTCATCAGATTTTCCCTGTAATTACCGCATAACAGAAACCCTGAATATGTCAATGTTGTGTAAAATCAAAAGTTCAACACTTTGGCAATAAAGCTGACTTGCTTTCTTACCGAGAGTTAGATGAGAAGATTGTTACGGTGTAAAAGCTTAAATAAGCTTAGCATTAAGACAGCTCCGTCCAAAGGCAAGAAAATGCACCTGCCAGCACCTCTAAAGCTGACAAATTCACACGTGTATCTCGTTTTTTTTTAATACAAAAACCAAAGAGTAAAAATAAACAGGTTGGGGTTCTATTTCTATTCTCTGTCTATTTGTTGAATGGGTCTCCCCTGGTTGCCTGGCAAATGGCCAAAAAAGCGATAAATGAAGGTCTAACACGAACCAGAGTTAACCAACACAATGTGCGGAGCAGATAGTCAGTAATGTGCTGAAGCATTTTGGACTGAACACTGTAGATGGATTCTGAAAGTGTAGATAAAAGTAAGGCTGTTTGATGGAACAAGACAACAACTCCCCCGTTAGCTTGTCCCTCCTGGATCAGCACAACAGCAGTTGATCAATGTAGCGGACATCAGCTCAGGGTTCGGCTCTGTGGGTTGATTCAAACTCATTTGAACAAATTGTGTGTTTGGGCTCTTTCGTTCAAACTTGACCTTTTGAAAAAGTGACAGCCCTACTTCACAGCCAGCATTGCAGCTTGAATGTCTTACAATGACTGGTAACCTTATTTTCAGCTTCATATTATTTCCTGCTCAAACCTGTTTTTTACTCTCTGCTCTGTCTGAGAAAAGAAAAAAATAATTATTTCCTGATTTATTTGCTCAGTTTTATTCAGCCCACCCTCGTGTCCCACTCAGAGACACGAGGTGTTGTTGTTAAATGTCGTAATGAACTGACACTGGAAGGCGGTAATCATTTGCTTTGATGTCCCAGCATTACTGAAGCAAAAGGTCAAAATCACAACCGTCAACCTCAGTGCTATGTTAAAAATAACATATTTCAAGTGAGGGATGAAAGTATGAAGTCGGGATCATTTACTGATCCAGACTTTTTGTTATCCTGAGTTGATATCAGGAGTTTGTATTGTGTGTGTTGGCAGTTCCAGTGAAAGCAGCAGTTTGTTCTCGTTGTGTTTTGTGACTGTGGTCTGCTCTGAAGGCTGATAACAAAAATGTCCACATATTTTTCTTTATATTGTAATTCATTCTTTTTGTACCAAATATTTATAGGACAAAACAATGATATTCTTGGTGGGGGGAAAAAAATCTAAATACTGTCCTGCTTCACTGTTTTTCAATATCATTTTGGAGGTGTGAAACTCGCTGTGGCAGTCTACCGTCCGTATATGATGTATTATCAAGTTCTTTAATTTTATCAAAATAAAGTTTTACAGTGAAAGAAACAGACATGGGAAGCTACTTATTAAAAATACCTGTTCTGAGGAGCTAACACTAGAAAACAAAGTCTCCACAGAGAGGGAAAAGTACAGAAAACAACCCGTTCTGCTCCTCCTCCAGTTATTTCTTCCAACTCCAACAGCAGACACCAAGCTCAGTTGTAAAGCTCAGTGAAAAGTATTTCTACTGCCCAGTGCCCACGGCTTGTTTATCCCCCAGTTAATCTGCCCCAGTGGATGCAAGACACAAGACACAAGACACGTTCACACGAGATATTACAGCGACACAGATGATCTCCGATGAGGTGTTCTGACTCCTCCTGATCTCCTGCTGCCCTCTCATTGGATACTGGGACCTGTCTCAGACTCGTCTCCAAAGGATATTTTGGAAAATTATTGCAGCGACACACGTGTCGCAAGTTCCAATTCCAGATTTCAAACGTCTCTCAGTATACATATTAAATCCACTTTTGATATGCTATTGGTGTTGATTGGTTTATTGTATACTAACTGTCAGCCTATATTATGACTAGAGCATACTGGACCCCCGTGGGCCCTGGTTTTAAAAAAAAAAAAAACTCAATTTCACTGCGTCTCACTCATTTTGTTGTAATTTAATTTAATGAATTAATGTTTTTTGCACAATGTTGGATTATGTTCTGTCAACACACAATATCATCTAAAATCCTGCTAAATATGCAAATCCTGCATCTTTGCCTTGTCATGTCTTTGCAGGAGGGCCTGGGTCTTAGTTTTAGTTGACATTTTTGCTTACATAGCAAAAATTCTAAATTAATTGTATTCACATTAGCATAAAAGCAAAGCAGGAGTTACTGGCTGTTTACTTACTCATCACAGTGCTTTGATATTTACAGTTTGACTAAAGACAGTACACACCTCAGTGGTGGAATGTAACTAAGTACATTTACTTAAGTATAATTTTATCAGTATTTGTACTTTTCTTGAGTATTTTCCTTTTTATGCTACTTTATACTTCTACTCCACTACATCCCAGACTTAAATACTGTACTTTTTACTCCACTACATTTATATGACTAGCTACTTTAGATTATGAGTACAAATCTTAAACCGACTAATAAACTCATTAAAGTGATGAAAACATAAATTAATCAATAATGATAATCCAGTAATATAATAATTGTGAACTGGGCCACATTGAGTACTATCACTTTTTGTACTTTAAGTATATATTGATGCTAATACTTTTATACTTTTACCTTTACCTTTTTTACTTTTACCTTTAAGTTTTAATGCCGGAGTTCTACCTGTTACAGAGTATTTCTACAATGTGGTATTACTACTTTTACTTAAGTAAGAGATCTGAGTACTTCCACCATTGTGTGTTTGGATATTACTGATGTCTTGGTTTATTTTCTTAGCACAGATACTGAATAATATCATAATAAAAAAATGGGCCAGGCTTGCTTTGATATAAATTTTTAACTCCACATGAACATGTTTTTGTCAGTAATTGAAACAGAGAAATGAATAAATAACCTACATAGATAAAACAGAATTCCATAAAAGATTTACACTTTTTTATTCTGAAGTCAAACAGTAGAAGTGAGATGCTGCTGACGGATTCATTTTGGGACTGTTGGGGTTTTGTTTTTGTTTTGTGTGTTTGGAGGGCAGTTATATTTTCTTTTCCCAATGATTGACAGATTTAAAACATTTAACCCTGTTCTACTGTGAACCAGGAGACAGTGAGAGGAGGAGTACGGTCACTTCAGTCCAACGTTCAGTGTGTGTGTACGTGTGTGTGTGTGCGTGCGTGTGTCCGTCCGTCTGTCCGTCTGTGTGTGTGTGTGTGTGTCTGTGCGGTTACCCAGTGGCAGCATTACTGATGACAGCTGTAACTTTACCATGCCACAAGTACACTGCGTGCCTCCATTAGTGCTCCATGTTTTTCTCTCACTGTTAATCTTTGATGGGGCTGTCGTGTAAAGAGATAAAACATGACTGTCAAACTCACTGACCCCACCCCCGCACAAAGAGTACCACACACACATGTTGACACTGTTGACTCAGAAATGCATACACAGATTTACTCAAAAATTACCATTCATTCCTCAAGGCTCGGCTTTAAGCAGCTGCTGAGCTGCGTCACTAAGGCTGCTGCGAGGCCTTCTCCTCCGCCACAGGCTCAACACAGGCTGCTGCTCTGCTGCTGCTCTGCTCTGCTGCTGCTGCTGCTCTGCTGCTGCTGCTCTGCTGCTGCTGCTCAAATCAAACATGTATTTGAATGTCAACAACTCTGGAGAACATGTTTTTTCTGTAGATAATTCAATTTTTCATGTTTACACACATATATACAAATATACAAGCAGTGTGTTTTAAAGCCTCACTTTATTCATTGGTTTGAGTTAACTATTCATGAAAAAAGGTCTCTTAAGACTGTATTTTTATTATAAGGGGTTTTGTCGCGTTCAGATTCAAAGTCTATTGGAATTGAGAGAAAAGTAATTTGCTTATGATATATGAGTGCATTGAAAGTAAAAATGACATTTCTTTTTTTTGCGTTTGGTTTTAAACAAGTTGTTCCCTTTCAGGAAATTATTTAAAACATTATAAGATTTGAGCTCATTTTCCAATCAAGGGACTTTTGACATGTAACTGCTAAGTCTTGTTACAACATTTTGAATAAGGAACATATTATCAGATGCAACGCAGTAGAGATCAATATGAAAGAAGAAGCAAACAATTGAAGTAGAAATAAAGTAGAAATATTAAAACAACAAAGGCAGTAAAGTCAAAGCAGATCCAAGATGAGAGACAGATGGCAGAGCGGGACACAGAAAATCACATTCTTCATGTTTAATATTCAACATTTAATCAGATACCTTCTAATGAATAACAAATGGTTTAATTATATGTCCCAATGATGAAAGGATTATCCTCTGCTTTGATTATTATAACCCCCATACATACACACGATTGGGAATGATTAGTCAGTTTGAGCTCATGAAAACGAGGCATATCCTTCTTTAATTTCCAGATTCTGACAAAGAACAAAGAGTCAGTTTAAGACTCAATACATTTATAGTTTACATAATTCTTTTAGGGAGTGAATAGGGTGGTGTTTTCTTGTGATGTAACATCTCTGTCACATTGGCTTTTTTTTCCACATTTATGGACCACAACCATTCTCCGTTCAGAGAGTTGTGATTGTGTATTGAGCGTGTACAGTTTGTGTACGCATGTGTAGCATGAGACCAGTGGACCCTGAACTCAGTGTTCACGTCTTGTTCAAGCTTTTCACTTTCACTTGTATCAAATACTTTAAATGATGCTGGCACTGCCCGCCATCCACCACTGCGTGTAACATAAGATAAGATAGAACTTTATTTATCCCGAAGGAAATTGTTGTGCAACAGTTGCAATAAACAGTAGGAGACAGTATAAGATTCTAAAATGTACAAATAGTGCAATGAATTTTTTACAATATATATATATGTATATATACATATATATATATATATATATATATATATATATGTATATATATAAAAACAATGTAAACATAGGATGAGCTGATATGGGGTAAGGTGCGGTATTTAACAAAATAATATAAAGAAAAACAAAAAGAAACTGAGTATGAAACCCTTGTTAACCCTTTACTGACAAAGATTATTGACCTGAAAGTGAAATGTCTTGATCAATTGACAGACTATCAGAGGCAAGGCCATTTCTGGGTAGTTTTAAAAAAAAAGAATCAGAATTGTACATTTTGTTTCGGAATGCAAATAGTTTAACGCTGCGTTCTCTTTTTGCCACTCGAGGGCAGTAAACCACACAAACAAAAAAAGACTTCCTCTTTAACGTGTCGGCTAACATAGTGACATCAGCATCGATCCGGAGGCCTGTTTGTTTTCACCTGATGAATCTTCCTCTGGTTTGGTTCCCATCAACTCTCTTGATGTCAGATTGCTCCATATGTTCCTCTCTGACTGTGTCTGCGTGCTGTCTGCTGCTGAGCAGGTAGAGGACAGTGGCTCCATCAGAGCTTTCTCACTGAAAACAGCCGCCTGAGGGCTGTAGCACGGAGGCCGTCGGACAGAGCTCTCTCTGCCTGAGCTGGCTGGAGACAAAGCCCCAGTCAGAGAGAGTAGGTGCCGCGGCGCTGGTTATCATCCTCCTTTGTTAACCAGCTTTTCTTTATCATGCTCCCTTAAAAACTCTTCTGCCTATGAAGAATATAAAACAGCAAAGGTCAACACTGTTTCTGCAAATATGGCAAGAGAGGAACTCTGGCCAGAAAACGAATAACTGTGTGAATCCGTAAGTGAAGCTTTAATTAAGCCGTGTCCTTGTTCAATGCTGCTTAGGGTTCGCATCAGACCCTTGACATGTGTTCATGATTACGCAAAATACAAAGGGCAAACTGGATGTATGAAGGGCCCCTGCCCATTAATAATAAGGCATCTTAATGCAGCATAAGGATACAGATTAACATGCAATCATACTCCATGTGCATAATTAGACACTAGAATGGAGCATTGAGCTTTTACTCAGGCAGAAGGCTCCATCCAGACCCTCTATCTGAGCGGAGACCAGAAGAGAGGGTCACATGTTCTTAAGTGCTTTTTGAAAAATGGAGAAGTGGTGTTTTCAGGTGTGTGTGTGTGTGTGTGTGTGTGTGTGTGTGCATGTGTGTGTGCGGGGGGGGTTCTTAATGGATTCTGGTAAAGATGCCTCGACAGCTAGACTTGAAGGAAGACATGTTTGAAGAGTTTCTTTTGTGTGTGAGAGTGTGAAGTGTGGAACAGAGGAGGGAGTGACAGAGTGAAGGACCATCTGTTAGCACAAAAAAAATGCATTCAATTTGAATAAACTGTACCAGCTCAGACCTTTTAGAAACTGAGCATCCTGTCCAACTGCACTGTTTAAAATAGAATCAAAGTGTGGCTAATCAACCTGAAGTGCATCCCTCATTAAAAGACGGAGACATTTCCCGAGACAAAAATCTCATTGACACCTTTTACACTTTGAAATGTAATCTTGGGTTATTGTTATCACAAATAGTATAAATGTCTGAAACGTCACTCGAACACAGTATACAGTTCATTGAAATTGAAATGTGGTATTCCATTTGCCAGATTTAAGTTATGTCAATGTCGTGTTGGCGAGACACTGCAGTCTACGTTGAAGACTTGTGCTTGCTGGATTTGGCAAAGCCTGACATCAAAATGGCATAAAGACAGAAAGCAGAGGATTTGAACATTTGCTTCACAGCAAAGTCGTTCTTCGGTGGGATTCATCTTGCATCAGATACACCACAGATGGGCTGAGAGGAAAGCCCCACACATCTAGACAAGAAGAAGCAGAAGTCTCCTCCAATAAACAGCAACTCTTAATGAAGGGCACCATTAATGGCAGAGAAAGAGGAAGAAGAGGGAACTTTTCTCTCCTGTCTGTGTCCCATATGAGCCCGGATACTTTGGAGACATTTTCCCGGCTCCTCGAAGTGAACTGACGATGAACACTAAGCGCTGCAGCATGGTGTGTGTGTGTGTGTGCGTGTGTATGAGTGTGCGTGTGTATGAGTGTGTGTGTGTGTGTGTGTGTGTGTGTGTGTGTGTCTGAGTGTGCGTGTGTGTGTGCGTGTGTGTGTGTGTGTGTGTGTGTGTGTGTGTGTGTGTGCATGTGTGTGTGTGTGTGTGTGTGAATGGGTGAATGCTGACTTGTGTTGTAAAATGTTATCCGTCTACCATTGCCTCTTAGTTTTGACCACAAACAGTACATTTAGTAGAACATTTTCATTTGAATGGTAATATTTAATGCAGACTGAAGGTTTCTAGTCTCATGTTGCGTCAGGTGATAACACACACATCTCCTATGGTTGATAACAACAATAATAAAGGTTTTTTTATATAGAGCAATTACAAAGTGCTTACATATACATATACATGTACATATGTATATATGTATATATGTATATATACATATATATGTATATATATATATATATATATATATATATATGTATATATATGTATATATACATATATATATATATATATACATACATGTATTTCAATTGTTTGTCTGCTGTTTTTCTTCAGGCGAGACAAAATTTCAGAGGGTGAAGTGGCACTTCATTGTTTACAGACCCCGAGCATCACTGGTGACCCGGCACTACACAGCAACTTCAAAGAAGGGCCTCAAACAAAAAGTCACTTCCTGTTTGAGAGTGAGAAAGTGAGAGTCACAGAAACAATCACATGTGTGGCAGAGACAGTGAGGAAGGGTGACGCTGTCTTCTTCAAGTTTACTGACAACGCCACGGCCATCGGCCTGATCACCGATGGCGACGACACGGCGTAGAGAGAGGAGGTCAGGGCCCTGACATCTTGGCGCCAGGACAACAACCTCCATCTCAACGACAGCTAAACTAAGGAGCTTATCATGGATTACAGGAAGCAGAGAGGGGGACACGCCCCCATCACCGTCAACGGGCCTACAGGGGAGAGAGTCAGCAGCTTTAGTTCCTCGGGGTACCGTGAGGACCTAACCTGGACTCATCACACACACATCAGCACAAAGACAGCGGGACAACTTCTACAGGCGCACCATCGAGAGTCTCCTCGCTGCTTCACCCTCAAGCCTGAGACTCTAGCAGACGGTACCACAGCATCCGGGCCGAGACCAGCAGGCTCATATCCCACAGACCATCAGACTATTGAAGTGCTCTGTGAAATGTCACTGCTTACATATGTTGACAGTACACACAGTGTTGATAGTCTACATATTTATATATCAGTACAGTATACAGTATTTATTCTATATGTGTATATTTTTCGTATTCCTGTATTTTACTTGCACCATTATGTCTCTTGCATATTTCTTTGTTTCTGTCTTAAGTATACTGCATGTTGTGGGAGGAGCCTGGGACTTCAGGTGTTTTGCCGTAGCTGTTGTGCGTATGACATTCAAGCCTTTGAATCTTGTGATTCACACGTTTCCACCTGCAGCGGAAATTCAGATCTCTTGTCTGCAGGTCGCGTGCAGCAGAGAGTTTAATGTCGCTGCGGTGCTTTTTTTGTGTTGTTGAATGCAGTAATTACATCTCATCACTCCCCTCACAGCTGAAACACCTTTATGCTCTGTTTCAGTCATCCCATCGATTGAGACGGAATGCATCAAAGTGTTGCTGTGCCTAAAAATAGCTTGTTTCCCCCCTGTCAAAAGGCACCACTCTAACTTGATCAATACATAACTTTAAGTAAAAGGCAGCTAAGTACACCTTCGTAATTCTTTTTAGTGGCCATGCAACTTCAAAGACGAGGCCTTTCCACTGTAAAACAGACTTAACGTGATTACTGCTGTGCCCTCTTTGTTCGAACGAAAGATAAATACATAGAGTTACATACGGAGCCCATGTAGACCTGCCAGTGATGCAAAGCAGATCAGCCGTCTTTGTCTCCTGCGTCAGCCCACAATCTGATTCTGATGCAGCGCAACGAGATCTGAGCTTCATAATGGGATGAGAGGATCTATTTATGCCTAAAAGCCGGAGCAACATGTGAACACTTTATTCAGCGCCACACTCACCGTTTCACACACTGCTGCTCAGTTGGATTTGGGATGCACTGTACATGTCTTGTATTTGTCTTGGTGCCATATCGGACTAAAACCCTGAAACACCGAATGGGCCCAAAGTACATTCACAGGAATAGAGCCTGACATTCACACAGAATCGACCCTCCAATTTACAGAATCTGCATAAATCACACAGATTAAATGTTTTATTTTAGCACTTTCCTCGCGTTTATATATATACATATATATATATATGTATATATATATATATACATATACATATACATATATATATATATATATA
>CALSCE010010655.1:919515-930248 GCA_943593645.1 Bovichtus variegatus | reverse complement strand
TCTAATTCAACTGAATGTCTATCTAGAGAAAACCACAGGTCCTGTGACACAAACGTGTGTAGAAGACAAAGGGGACATATGAACAGGAGCTTTGAGTCCTTACATGTGTGTCACTATGTTAAAAGGCAAATGTGCATGATAACGGTGTGTTGGTGTGTATGATAACTGAGTGTATGATAACGGTGTGTATGTTAACGGAGTGTATGATAACGGTGTGTATGATAACGGTCTGTATGATAACGGTGTGTATGTTAATGGTGTGTATGTTAACGGTCTGTATGATAATGGTCTGTATGATAACGTTGTGTATGATAACGTTGTGTATGATAACGATGTGTATGATCATGGTGTGTATGATAATGTTGTGTATGATAACGGTGTGTATGATAACGCTATGTATGATAAAGCTGTGTATGATAATGTTGTGATGGTGTGTATGATAATGTTGTGTATGATAATGGTGTGTATGGTAATTGTGTGTATGATAATGCTGTGTATGATAACGGTGTGTATGATAACGTTGTGATGGTGTATATGATAATGATGTGTATGATAACATTGTGTATGATAACGGTGTGTATGATCACGGTGTGTATGATAACGATGTGTATGATAACATTGTGTATGATCACGGTGTGTATGATAACGATGTGTATGATAACGGTGTGTATGATAACGGTGTGTATGATAACGGTGTGTGTTAGTGGGCATGTGACTCTGTGTGTGTGTACAACACTAACACATCACCTGGTGAAACATTAATGTTCCCTGTTAGCTCAATACAACAGACCACACAATACAGTTTTGTGAATAAACCAAATCAACACATGTTCATACACTTACAACAGTATAGCAGTTCTGTGCTTACTTAGCCATGTAAAGTTAATGTATGATAAATAATATACTATGCCCAGTGGAGGTTCAGTTTATGAATGGAAAGGCTACTTAGCTTTGTGAGTTTAGCTGGTGAATCCTTTGAGATGAAGACAAGCAGGCTGCTGTCTTTGTTGTTCGTGTTGTAGAGTGTGATTATTTTCATCTAGTTTGTTTTTACTTATGTTCACTGAAGAACCAGTATTAATGTTTAATGTAGTTTTGTTTATACCTAAAACTGTGAATGAAATGCTGCTGTTAATAAAAAGGTCTGAAACATGCAGACATTGAAAGGTTTACAGAAATGTGCATTATAGCTAATACACTGAAGGAAATGTTTTTAGTCTCATATATCTTTTTTAGCCGCTAGGGCGCCTATGTGTGAACTCATGTAACCAAATGACAAGAAAAGTACTAGTAGAAACTGTTGTATAAAAAGGTGCGCATAGTCATGCTGTGAATAGGGCGGAAGTTACAAGACAAAGCTTCAACTCAGGGTTACAACAGCATGATGCGCCCACTGCCAAAGGAGGGACTCGTGTTGCCAAGAGACGTGGACACGCATGTGCACCAACCAGAAACCAACAAAGAAGAACATACCTATTTGCATATGCTAACTAACAATTGAATGAGAGGCAACGTCTCTCACTGAAAATGTATAAAACTCTGTACAACCCTGAGTTCAGGGTTCTGAAAGAAGCGAGAGACAGCTAACTACATTGCTCTGCTTTGTGGACTGTGGACCACGACTTTCCGAAACCTCGGCCGAGATATACTCTCATCACAACTTTATACAAAATAAAACAACTTTACTATAACCTCATTTGACCAGAAGTCCTTATTGCTTTTCTCGAAGATTTTGAACACGACAGTGTTGCTGCCGGTCGAGCCGTTGTTGTTGTGCTGTTACAGCTCGATCAGCTGTGTGTAAGATGGGAAGGAGGTCACTCCGTTTGTTATCTTCTAGAATGCAGTTAGCTCCTTGCTAACGGCTTCTTGCTCCTATTGGGAAGTCTAGCCGGCTGGAGAGCCGCTGCATGCATTAAACTCTGTGGTGGTTAACTGGAAGTCTTTTAGACAAGTGCTCGAGTCTGTACCGTGAAAAGAAGACAGTCCAGTGATTAGATAGCCATCTGCCGCACTATGGTCGGGGAACTGCTGTGGCACCGACGTGACCAGAGACGAGGAGGTCCATGGAGAAAGAGGATAGAAGAGAAAGAACACATCTCTGTGGTGTGTTATTATCAGCTGAGTTCTCACACCCAGGTGCGAAAGGTGATACCAGGCTGCAGGAAGTGAGGGAGGGACACACAATGGATCATGGGGAATTGAGTCCTTTAGCTCAATCTCCATACTTTAAGGTCCCAACAGAGGCCAACAGTTTTTTTTATCACAACTATCTCCTCTGCTTTGAAGATACAAACTGACATGCCTGATGGATCAGCAAAACAATCCCCAGAGCTATGGTGGACATTTTGAATGGTTACAGCAGAGCCTGAAACCTGGGCCGGTGCACCGTCTGCTGCACTACTGGGTGCATACTTCAGCTGTAGGTCTCATATGGCATTCATCTGCTTTTATCCAATTATTTTCATGCTTTGTCTTTTCTTCCCCTTTGCGTGGTACAGGCCTACCATTATTGCATCTGGGAAATGTTGATTCACCAGATGATAAAGGAAGAAATGTAACTGAATATTGTTTAGTTACACATGTATGTTGATCTAAGATGGTGTACTTCAAGGTGACATTTCATGGGACTGCATCACTGGAGCTAAATAAATGCCGTCTTGCCAATTAATTATGGACTTGTCTTCCGTATTCCTTCTCATTATCCAATTTAATCTGTAGGCCAACACATATCAGATGTTCAGTTGGTTTCATTGTAGCATATATGCAATATTATATGTGTGTATAGTTACATTAGTACAAATAGCTACATAAAAAGGTTTTATTAACCAAATACATTTTTGTACAAACTGTGGAAAGGTCATTTGTATGTTATGTGCATTATGAAATTCATAGAAAAATATATTTGAAGCGAGACATATTTTAAAGATATGTGTATAAATATAAATATATCCAACTAAAGTGTGATGATCATGCGTGCAACTGCTGAATTATGGTACTGGCATATTTTATTGTCCAATTCAAGCACTGGGTCAAACACAGGTGTAAGTAATAACATTAATATGTATGAAATGTATTGTTTCGTTTTTTACCGTGGTATCGAATCATTATCGACTGGTATTGGTATCAACTACTACATTTCTCATGTTGTGACCTCCCAAGTCTGTTGTGAGAAAGTTGATTATCTACTCAGCCACATCTCTACATTTAAAAGATACATAGGTACAAAATTGAGTTCAATCTTATTGTATATTAAATGTGTAAGATATTCGTGATAATACCTAATTTTATACTTTGAATAACTGTACAGTATTTCAAATGCTTCTAAATGTGTTCACTGTTGGTGGCTGGAGTTATTTCGGTGCCAAAATGTAATGTAGGCCTGCACAGGACCTCAGAAGAGAGGTGAAGACACTTAGTAATACTTTAAACATGCAGTTTCTCATTAACTTTTCTCAGACAGCAGTGTTGGGTTTAACAAAAAAACTTGATTTGGCAGTTTTGTTTGTTTGCTTATTATTATAGCCTTCAGAAGAAGTAAAACCTGACAATGACTGGGGTCGCTGGCAATTTATTTCCTGTATAGTTAATATTGTTCAATTGTATAGTTAAATGTAAATTGTGACATTTGGTACAGCAGATATTAATGATAAACTCCCTGTACAAATCTTCCAGTGTAAGCCTCTTCATTAAAACACACCATGGAGAAATGTCTGATCTGCTAAATTGGGCATTTTTGTTATGGGGCAGACAGTAATTTATTTTTAATTTCAGAATTAGCAGTGTTTTCACTAATACAATATGTTTTGGGGAAACCGTGTGGGTTTAGGGCTCACACTGAGCCAGCATGACTGACAGCACATTGTGTTATTTAGTAGTGTGGACATATTAATGATCAATCTGGTCCTTTTTTGTGTGTGGAAAAAAAAGACCATGAACAACCACAAGCTATCTTCAGTTGAGCACTCCATGCTAGTTCATTACCTTGCTTCTTTGTGAGGCTGCAGAACAGATAAGCGTCGTTTTCTAATGTCTTTCTGACAGACCTACCACTGCAAGGTGGGTCAAAATTAGAAGCGAACAACAATCAACCGCAATAGAATTTATAAAAGCTTTATAAAAAGAGTCAGGTGTTCCAGAAATACCTGGATAACTGAGAGACTTAACAAATTGTTATAATCAACATGAAAAACATGCAGTCACATTGCGTGCAGAAATTTTTTAATGAGTGTCAAACCAGTTGTCCTTTTACCACAAAACTCTATTTTCCCTGCTGACCCTCCTTAAATCCCAGTCCATCCCTCAACCACACAAACCAGGTCAGGCTCAACTCTCTGTAGAGAGTACAAGCATATTGTAGTCAACCGTCAACTCTATCTACAATCTAAAACTGGAGAACATCACACCAGCCAATATCAGGCTAGGGGCATAAAGGCAATGGCCCCCCTTGCTTGGACTCGACCTTCATTTTGATCTCAACTACACATCGGTCATATTTTGAACCTGCATCCCGCTTGGTTGCTGTGCTAGATTTCAAGATACTGATTATCACATACAAGGCCTGACATGGTCTTGTCTCTTCATACATTTCTGAACTCTTGCATTGATATTCCACCTCCAAGACACTAAGCTCATCCAGCTAAGCTCTCTTGTTTATTGCCCACTCGCTCCACAAATCCAAGGGTGACTTTTGCCGTTGGGGCCCAGTCCCTTGTGGTGTGGTTGGTGTAGGTGGTGGGAGCTAAGACATAAGTACAATGTAAAAAAACTATTTGTTTTCTTAATATGTTTCAAACAGAAACCTAAACCATATTTTCTAACTGGAAGGAGATAATTTTTTTACAGCCAGATTTTGGAAGTGAACAAAAAAAAAGGGGTGAAACCAGAACCACGTAAACAGCATGCACAATATGAACGCAAAACATGCAAAAGCATTCTAATACAGGATTGCATAGAAATTGGTACTGAATTTCAGGTTTATGTAACATACTTGACATAACAAACTAAAACTGCCTATTTCAGGTGAAGTCTATATATACACACACACACACACACACACACACACACACACACACACACACACATATATATATATATTGTGTAATATATATACTTCTCGGACAGTCTGTTTAAAGCGCACAGCAAGCCATATTATTAGTCCGATAATTGCATGAAGAATTCTCCAAAAGGCACCAACAGCACAAACATGCCGGGAGGCCAAGTTCTGTCCCTCCAGATAAGATGAGCCCGGAGCCGCCGAGCAGAACCGAGCAGAGCCGAGCAGACAGCAAGCGGCAAGCCAGCAGTGACGGCACCCACCTGTCACTCAAAGCGGCCACGCCCTCAATTATGCATCATTCTAAACCTTAATATAATTTAAACAGGTGAGTTGTAAAAAAAATCACCCCCCCTACAGTTGTCATGAAGGGGGATATAAACTATAAAGACCAAAACCGTCTTTTGTTTCAGGCTGTAAACATGTTTATTTCTGCAGTAAAGTTGGGCATTTTAACATGGGGGTCTATGGAAATTGCTCCCTTTAGGCGCCTCGAGTGGCCATTCGATGGACTGCAGTTTGCTGCACTTCCGCATGGGATTCAGTACGCAGTACGCACTGCGAGAAGCTGATCCCATGATGTGTGCTGGTCCCCAACGTAGGCACATATATGGCACTTTGAGTGTCCAGTTCACACGTTAAGTGTCCAGTTCACACGTTCCGTCGCGTTTGTTCAAGGGTGGTATGCAGTGGTGAGTCTGAGGCTCAACATGACATGCTCAAACAACACACTAACAAAGGGTGAACCTTTGTCTGAGATGAGGTAGAAATGAGGTGCACATTGTCTGGCAAACACTTCACTGACAAACCTTCCGGCTGCCATTTCCCTGACAGCACACACTTCAATCCACCTGTGAGAAACAGTCAGCAAGACCAGCAAGTGGGCATTTCCAGTGCGGGACAGTGGCCCGACGAAATCCCCTCCTGCGTACTTTCTGAGGGGAGACGGTCACCATGAGACCAGATGTCCGGTGTCATTTTGGACCCAAAAAAACCTGAAGCGCAGCCCTGCTAGTGTCTTTCAAACACAAAGATTACCTACTGTGGGGTGATCATGATAGTAGTTGAGCAATTTGCCCCGGAGTGATGTGGGGGCATTAAGTTTGAGTTTCCTCATTGGATGCACCCCAATCCACACCATCAAACCTGATTAACATTGCTCAGCACAGCATACAGCATATACCTTTTCAGTATTGCACTCTACCATGACGATGGATGTAACAGTTCTGTTTTAATTAAAGTATTTTGTGTATACAAAGGTTTTAACCTCTATAGCACAGGTGATGCCTAAATGTTGGTTTGTTTGTTGGTTTTATTAGAATGGATTGAATGAACAACAACAAAGAATATTTGAGATGTGTGACACTTACTGGACCAGATCCTATTTTTTATTTGAAACACAATCTCCTGGTATGTCTCTCTAACCAGAGGTGACAGCACAAACATTGCGCCAGCATACAAAAAAATGTTTCAGCCAAAGACTCCATTGAAATCAGTCCCTTTGAACTCTGATGCCTGATGTTATTTTGTGAGGGGGAAAAACGATTCAGGAATTTCCAAATCTATGTAGCTCCATTCACTTCCCATCTAATGCAATCAGCAAAGCCAAGCATATCCCTGCTTTCATCCTTTTGATCAGAAGGAAAAACAATTTATACTTTTTCATTTCGGAGGCAGTGTGAAATGAAAGCAGAATAAAGGAGAGTCGGTAGAAAGGGCAAAAGACAGACAGAGATGTGAAACGGTGGGGTGTTAGCGAATGGATGAAAAGCACTGAGCAAATTTCATTAAAGTGATCCATCATAAACGTGCCCAGCACACACCACACACACTCATTCACATTCACAGAATTACATGCCCCAAAGAGCCATTCCGTAGAGTACAATTGAATTTAGTCCACAGATTAAATATATAAGCCTCAAACCTAGAAAGGACGTGTAGGTTTCACCATATATAAAATCTAACACTGGCATAGCAGACATCCTTGCATTACCTATACTAGAGCGCAGGGGTGATGCACAATGAAAGGGCTCCCTTGTACACACAAATTACAACCTTATTATATAATCACGCTTAAGTATCAAAGTGTAATCTTGTTTTATTATTATTAAAACCATACTGTATTTTTTGGCTAATTAGATTTGTAAAAAGATCATGAGCCAACTACAGTGTTTAGCGGTGTTAAAACCAAAAACCCGAAAGCAGGAATATCAGCAATCTCCAACCCAAAAAATCAAAAGTGAAGCAACTGCAACTTAACAAAAGACATCTTAACATCCTCGGCTGCTTATCGTTAAACTACAGTCGAGCCGTTTTACACAGCTCAAAATGACAAATTTGTCTTAGAGTGCTAAATGGCTTTTTAATAATCTTTGGCTTGTGCTAATAAACAGTAATTAGCTTCCCCAGTATAATTACAGGACTGTTACCTTCTCTAATTTGCCAGATTGTCTCTGTTGCTTAGCTGCCACAGAGTCTATCTGTTCCTCCCTTTCACTTGTTTTCCTGCAAACCTGATCAAAATGGAGGAAACTGTGTTTTTAAGTCAAACAGCAGCGCCTGCTCAGTCTGCTGTCGAGGACTGTGATAGTCCATAGTCCTTTATAATCCTTTGTGCCATTAAACTGCCACTTGAACACCAAATCACTAGCACCACGAAAATAACATATATCACATATGAAAGTCATGTTTATAATCATGTAGCCTATATCTAATATAAGTATCCCTGGCATTGACCACACCACTGTAATCCTGCTGGAAACAACGCATTCCTGAAATAGATTTCATTATTATTGTGTTTTATAAATAACTCTCCAGTTCAACATGTTACACATTTATGTCTTGGACATTATTCTAAGCAACAACTTATGCTATGTTAAATATATTATCATTTCTTAATATATATATTTATTCGAGCCCATGGGTCGTCTCAGGAGATGCACAGCGGCACCTTGGACAGTGCAGCAGTGCACAACGTTGACGGTTTTACCACATTATATTTGGCTATTTATGATTTTTTAGTACTTCAACTTTGCATTTCCATTACAACAATAGCATTTATTTGCAATTATATAACAATAAAGATAACTGTTTACATGCTTGTTGATTGATTGATTAATTGATTTTATTTATGGATATAGAAGACAAAAACAATCCAAGGGATGATATGTTTAGTGTAAACACTCATTTCCAACATGGTTCTATTTTTGTTGGGGAGGATGCAATTACCAACAAAACACATAATTCAACAATTGTGAAGTCGAGAAAATATCCACTGGCATGTGTAGGCCTGTATATGTGTCCTCTGTTTATAACTGTGGAGGTAAGTTTTCTGCCTGAGAATCACTTACATAGAAGTACAATTACTTACTTACCTACTTTGAAATCAGAGGACGCTGGTCCATGAAGGTGTTTTTTCAGAGGCAAGAGGAAGATCAAAATATAAAAAAAGAGTAATTGATTGGAATTAACCATGCCTGAAGCTAACGGGGAGACTGGATGAACCGGGGGGCGCTGCAGTGGCAGAGAGCCCCGCCCTGCTGGCCGAGCCTCAGACAGCGCTCAGCTGTCCAGGCTGAACTCACAGCGGGACCACAGTGACAAGCAGTGGCCCGACGTGCTGCATGGTCTCACTGTTACCTGTAAACATGAGCTCTGAAATAAAAAGCGAGAGGTTCCGCAACACAGACGCACTGCTCACGCAGGTAGTGTGGCCCCAGGCATAACGTACAGGGTGCTGCGTCACTCCTCGTTGCACTGACAGGCTTCTACTGACACATTACGCACACAAGGTTCTTTCCCATCCGAGCCCGGTGTGATTGTTTTTAAGAAATCTTCACCAGTGGCTAATGTTTGAAATACAGGCGCTGTAAAGAGCTATGCAGGCCTACTTTGAGGCCTCCCTGTGTTTGTGCAAAGGATTAAAATAAAAAGTAGCCTACTTTGATAATAAATAAAACGTGTAGCTTGAAAAAATAGTGAAAGTAAGCCACATGCAGAAAACCAGAATAGTATTCCATGTTTCAAACACAAGTTTGTCAGATTTTTGGGAGGTTTTCAATATCGCTAATGTCAGGCTTTTGACACCCATAAGTCTTTGTCAGCTATGTCGGCCAGTTCAATTTACAGACCCAGTTGACAAAATACCGGCCATGGTGCAAACTCCCAGGTGGTAACATCCAGCAATAGTGGCGAAGACATCACCCGTGCTGAGAAACCTATGAGAAAAAATAAGGGTAAACTGTTTGTTTGTAAATGTCATCCTATATACTGTTCATTAAATAAACTTTAAAATTGTGTTTCATTACAATAACGCAAAAAGATTTTGCCGTAACAATTTGCCACTGTCATCAATGGATCAAACTTCAGGTTCAGCAACAGAAGAAGTGTAGGCTCGCTATATATGGCAATATTTGAACAATTTCTCTCCACCACTTGATGTCAACAGACGGCCTACACTACTTAAAGTGAAATCATTTTACATGTTATTATCAGTTGGCCATGAGAGAGAGTTTGTAACGGTACTGCTCACGATAGCTAGTGCAACGTTACAGGATCATGTCAAACATCCTCGCCAATGGTACAAATTGAAACATAGACGACCAACCTCAAACACACCGCCAGACGATGTTCAGGGTTTATTGGTTCTCTGTAGTTGGTCTTCTGTTTCTTGGCGGAGGGGGCAACTGTCTTCAGAAGGGGCCTGAAATTGTCCCAAAGTCATCCTAAAATAACCCCATGAAGCGCTCATGGAACACTTTTAACTCCTGTACCAGCCGATGATATAATAATGGGTGTACTCAATGTTTTCTCTTTTATTGAGTTAAAAGGTACATTAGAAACTGGTTGTCTCGACTGCTGCTGCTTGAGAGTCCGAGACCACGTTGAATGGGAAAAACTTTAATTTTCGGTGGAATGCACAGAATGCGATTATCGTGTCGGTCTTGTTGTGAAAGGTATGTTCGTCAATGGATGTTGTGCAGTTTCGTTTCATTTTTTCATTTTCTACTGATTCCTGCAGCTCCTCCTGGCTGGACTTCCTACATGAGCCATCCGACCTGTACAGCTCATCCAGAATGCTGCAGCCCAACTGGTCTTTAACCTCCCCCAGTTCTCCCAAAGTACACCTCTCCTCCTCCCTTCACTGGTTATCAGTGGCTGCCCCAATCTGCTTCCAGACTCTGGTGCTGCAGTGAATGGATCAGTCCTTCCTACATCCAGGCCATGGTCAAACCACACACCCCAGCTCGCTCACTTCGCTCTGCATTGGCCAATCAGATTGCTGCTCCCTCACTGTGGGCGGGACCCAGATTCCCCTCAAATAAAAATGTAATGTAATGTAATGTAATGTAATGTGATGTAATGTAATGTAATCTGATGTAATGTAATTGTACTTCTGGCAGTCGTCCAGCAGATGGTGCTGTTAGTCTTATTGGGATATACAACTAAGTTACTAGGGGTGGAAAGTAACGAAGTAAATGTACTCAAGTACTGTACTTCAGTACAAATTTGAGGTACTTGTAATTTTCATTCTATGTAACTTTATACATCCCGACAGCAATCAATAAATCAAATGCCCTAACAAAAAAATTACAAAAATCTGGGATCTGTGGCTGTCGCAGGACCTACCTGCCTGTCTACCTGCCTGTCTAACTACCTCCCTGCCTGTCTATCTGTC
>CALSCE010010655.1:784404-812289 GCA_943593645.1 Bovichtus variegatus | reverse complement strand
GTGTGTGTGTGTGTGTGTGTGTGTGTGTGTGTGTGTGTGTGTGTGTAGGTTCCTCCTTGAGAACTGGCTGCTGGACCGTTGGGTGCGTAACATCCTGACCGTCTACCCGGTGGTGATCGTGGCTCTGGTTGGAAACGTCTTCAAACATTTCAATCCAGCTGAACCCACGCCAAACTCTGTGTTTATGGGTGAGTTGAACATCACCTGTGACTTCACCAGCACCCCACACAAGCTAAACAAGAGGCGGCTTTTCATCTGACATTGAGGCTTTATGAATCCTAGATGAAGAGATTTTGAACAGAACAGATCAGGCCACAAACAAATAAAGTCCAAATCTACACACAATAATAAATGTATATAATGTGCCTCCAGCTGTGTGAAGAGCGTCTGAATACAAGATTCTTTTAAAAGGAGCTTCCAAACGTAATGTAAATTATACAGTATTTACATGTTGCCTTCCCATATTTCCCTTTATAAACTTCTGCACGCTCTGGTATCTGGCCCAATAAAAAAACTGTTGCATTTCCCTTTGTCTCCCACCAGTTGTACTGCTGGTGTTAGCATGTGTGCTGCTGGTTTCCCGACTCTGCACCGTCATCTGGAGAAACGAATGGCGGCCTCTGCACTCCCCAGGCTCGGCACGGCTCATGGTATCACCCCTTGATGGGCAAACATTCAAGATCTTTACTTAAACAGCAGGAGCTTGTGCAGCACCTCCTGTGCCACTGCAGCCTTTAAACTCTTAATTCTATTTCCTCACATCAGTGCAATGCTCCCTGAGGTTTTACACCATCAAGGTGTTTAGAGTCTGTAACAGGAAGACAGGAAAGCCTCTCCTCTCAACCTGCAATCAAGACAATGCTATACTTTCTTTGAAATACTAATAAACTACTACGACTCTTTACCACGACTTGCCATTAATCGTGTCTATATGTTAAGTACTTTTCATACAAATACATGCATGTGATTTGATCATCAGTCATGATTGTGTATTTGTATTTTGCATTTATGGCCTTTTTTTTTGATAGTGTATCCATTCAGTGATGGTATATGTTGGCTTTTATACAGTATATTTGAACTTTGAGCTAAGGGTGTTGTTGAATTATTTCCTTTTTACCAAATAAAGCATTCTTTTTTTCACATCTCATGCCGTCTGATTTCCTGACTAAAATCAACCGCAAAGAAAATCACTATTTGGCTGATTCTTCCAGCACGAGATATACAGAACGTTCATGGAGACTGGTTATTTATAAAACTGGGATCAGACCAGAGATTATTGAAACAAAGGTGTAATGTTATATTAATGGTTAAATAATACCGTCACACTCCCAGAATCTTTATGTAACAACAGCTTTACTCCAGCAGTAAACCATAACTCCCCCAACCTCTCTATGCTTCTGCTATCAGCACATCTTCCTCCTCATTAAAGACAACATACAGTTTATCATAAGAGGACATCAACAACAGGAACAAGCACAAAAACAACAAGTGTTCCAGTACCAGTTTAACCTCAGGCCTTCTGCCCCGCCCTGACCTCCACCTCAGTGTCCTCTACAGTCCTGTCTGCACCACACAGGCCTCTTTCACAGTCTCACTGGTGTGTCCTCCGTCACTCAGGGGTTTTTCAATAGATGCTTTCTGACTTTGCCATTCTCTGTCATGACGCTATGATCCTGTTGCAGAACGCTGGCTCTTTCAGCCCATGACCTTGGCCCTTCCGTGCAAACTGCTTCCTTTCCCCGTAGAGGCACCAGCGCGGTGGCTTCCCAATCATGACACATTTTATTTTTTCTCTGCTGCAATCTTCTGGCTTTGTCTGCCCACACCTCATCTCTGTGTTCAGGCGTGCGTGTGCAATCGAGGATGGATCTGACGACCCGGCAGCAACTCGTCTGGAGACCCGCTGGAGAGTTGCCCTGTATGACATCAGGGCCAGGTAAGGGTCAATGTTGCTATGTGCTGCTTTCTTAAATAGTCTTTTCACACTCTGCACCCCCTTCTCTGCTTCCCCATTGGTCTGAGGATAGAGAGGACTGGAGGTTACATGATTAAACTCACTCTGAAGCAGGTGCCTGAAGCTCGTGACGACACAGGGAGGGTCTTTATCACACCGGAGTTAGAGGGAAGGTTGTCTTCCTTGCTTGTAGAGATACTCCTGACATGTAGCGCACTCACTGATCAGCTGGTCAATATCACCTTTCATGTTTGGCCAGTAGAGAGCCTCACACGCTTTTCTGCACCCAGGTGCCCTTCATGTATCCTAGTGGGTCCAGACCTAAAACCATCCTCCGAGGCATCTGTGGACACTTCTGTTCTGTGGGGGTTTGCTTGCGAGATCATGTAGCAGCTCCTTCCAATCTGTCTCAGGTTCATGTCCTCATTGAGCCTCTTAATCTAACAGCTTCCTTACATTAGAAGTTTTCACTGCTAACTTTGTTTTCATTTGAACAAATAGTCAATGTGGTTAGTACTGCTGTATTCATGTGTAAGTTCACTGCGGTAGATGTTTTGAACTCCTTAATATACTGTCGGGGAGTATATAATGAAGTGTTTCCCTACATTAATCATGTCCATGCTGTTTGTGGACGCAGTGTGATAGCTCTGATACAGCTTGTGCAGTAAACCATCCGCTTCGGTCCCTGTTGGTACAATCTTTGGCAAGCCTAACAAAGAATTTCCTGCAGTTTATATTTAAAGACAGTGTTATTGAGGATGGAGGTTGGTGCTGGATTCACTGACACAGGACAGCCAGAGGTAATAGCTGAGACAATCGAGGTGAGGCTCTGTGCATGAGAGCTGCTGAAGCACTTTGGTCCGACTTGTGTTGTTTTCCAGGGCCTGATCTGCTGATCAGGAGAACTAGCTTGAAGTCCTGCCTTCTGAACTCCAATAAACAAGTGTGCATGCACTCACGTCCACTGCGGAGAGTCCTTGGATCCATCAGACGTACACGACAAGGTTTTGTATTGACAAGAACTAGGAAACAAGATCATATTACTCCTGTATTAGCTGCTTTGCACTGGCTCCTGGTAAAACACAGAATAGAATTCAAAATCCTTCTCCTGACCTACAAAGTGATTAATGGTCAGGCTCCAGTTTATCTTAAGGATCTCATAGTACCTTATAAACCAACTAGAGCATTGCGCTCCCAGAATGCAGGCTTACTTTTGGTTCCTAGAGTCTCTAAAAGTACAATGGGAGCCAGAGCCTTCAGCTATCAAGCTCCTCCACTGTGGAACCAGCTCCCAGTGTGTGTTCAGGAGTTAGACACCCTCTCCACATTTAAGAGCAGGCTAAAGACTTTCCTCTTTGATATAGCTTATAGTTAGGGCTGGCTCAGTCTTTCTCTAGAACAGTCCCTAGTTATGCTGCTATAGGCTTAGACTGCCGGGGGACTCACTCCTCTCCTCCTTTCTCTATCTATCTCTCTCCTCCTCCTCTCCCTCTCTATCTGTATACATTCATGTCTCTTAAATGCATGTTACTAACTCATCATCCGGAGTTTCTGTGTCTCTCATCTGGCAGGCTGCCACTATTAAAGGTTATGTCTGGATCATGAATCGTGGCTGCGCCTGTTGCTCTGGTCCTGCCTGACGCTAATATATATATTTTTTTTTTTTCTCACCACAGAACCAAACCATCACCTTTCCTACTGTTCATGTTCACTTGCTGATCTGCAGTAAATGTTGCACTTCATCACACCCACAGTTCTGTGGAAGAGGAACCAGGAAACATGTGGACATGAGCTTCTGCTTCATTAAAGCAAGAGGACGAGCTGCCAGAGAGAGTTTAATGCACACTTAAAATATAAAATGTGTCGTGTAAAGGTTATGAGAAAGCACCTAGGCTTCACTTGCACATACATACTCTCATGCATATACAATTTGCTCATCAGTAGTAATAAACATTCACACACCGTTGTAATTTGGACATGTTGACCGCAGAGGTTGTTGATTAAACCACTGACCCTCCGACCTGTGGACACACAGACACACACGCACACACACACACATACATATACACACACACACACACACACACACACACAAAGATGTATTGTTGTTGTGTAATGCATAACTAACTAGGCCTAGCTCTCATGGCATACATCACCGTGACACCACAAAATTGGGCCTATAATAATATAGGCCTATACAGAGTGTAGGCCTGTAATATTATTATTATTTTAACATTTCTATCAATTTTTGAAAAAAAAAGGATTTTAAAAAAAAGTTCAATACCTTCAAGGAAAAAAATAATCAAGTTGCCTCAAAATCTATAGATGTGCTAAATGAGCAGAATTAAGATTACAGTAGGGATCGCATTATAGGAAATATAGAAACGTCCGCTAGGTGGCGGTAATGCGGCTGTGCACCAGCAATACTTCCAACGAAGAAGAAGAAAAGGAAGTGAAAGAGTACGGAAGTGGACGTTACAGCTGCTGGTACCTGCTGTCAGAACGCTCGTTTTTTTATCGAGTCCAAAATGTCTAAAAATACAGTTTCCGACCGGTTCAGAAAAGTAGACGTTGATGAATATGACGAGAATAAGTTTGTGGACGAAGAAGACGGAGCAGAGAACCAGGGCGGTCCGGACGAAGCGGAAGTGGACGCTCTGCTCAGACAATATCCTTTTTATGTTCAATTAATAACAATATCCTTTCACTTGTAACTTTGATGGACATGTGTTTTCTTCAGACAGTAACAGTGTCAGGCTCACAATACATTCTGTTCTGTTCACCTTGAACAACTGCTCCTCAGTATATTATTATTATTATTATTATTATTATTATTATTATTATTATGTTCTTCCATCTTTAAAATTAGAATTTTTGTTTTTGCTTATCCTTTCCCACATCAGCTCCTATTATGCGACATGTGTTTTCTACAGCTTGAATACACAACATTTTAGATTGAATGACAACTAATGAGAGAACAATATTTAAACACAGGAGCATATTTATGTCGTAGTGCTGGTGGGAATGATGCTGTAATAATGATAATGGCTGGCTGTAGTATAGGTTACACACAGTGTAAGAACGTTCTGGGGGAAACTAAGCTGCGTCCAGCCCTTCAAACTGAATTATTAAGAACACACACATATTATAAATATTAGGACATAGTTGACTTTTTAAGTGCAAGAAGCAGTGGCTAAATGAAGGTGTGGCAGAGTACAGTGTAGAACATTAGTGTGTTTATTTAGTTGAACAAAGTAATGCACATGTATTATATATTATATAAATAACCACATGTATCTCTGTCCTGTGGATTTTGTGTCGTCCTTGACTGGTTTTGCAAGGGGAGCATGAATGCAGCACTCGATGCCGTGCTGAAGAATCCTCCAATCAACACCAAGAACCAGGTCGCCAAGGTACATAGTGCTATGTAGTGCTGTGAGAAGTGCGTCCTTCACCATCTTCAAGACCGTCAACTTATTTCAAGCATCAATAAGCAAACTGGCAGTTTTGTTTGATAGTGTGCCGTCTCGTAATATGTCAAAATGATTTATTAATCAAAGTGATGGCACAAGCAGGGCGGCTTTAGTGATTTGGGTCATATCTGTAAAGAGCCCTGATGGGGTCGAGAGGGCTGCAGAGGACAGCGCTTTCTGGAGTTTATTTAAATCGTGTCGTCTATGGAAGGATATGGGGGAGGGCACATTAAGAATGGCAATGTTAAGAAGTGCTTTCATGGAAGTTATTACAGGGTGTATATGAGTTCCAACAGTGATATAATTCTATATATTTGGTGTTAGTCCACCCATGAAACAGCACAGCAGTCAGCTGTGACCACACTCAGTAATGTGCGATGCCTTCAGTGTCTCAGGACAACAAGTGCAGCCTTCAGAAAGAAGACATCAACAGCATTACCCTGAACACTGGTGAGAGCACGCATGGTCACGTAGTGTCAGCTTTTAATAACTCTGTACGTAAAAGCAAAAGAAGTACAGAAATAAAACAAAAGAGGAAGAAAGGAAGAAATCCGCTTTATTCTATTATTCATTCAGCTCATACTGTTTCAGTCACTTTTGGGATTCTGGTGTTGATGCCTGTAAATGTCTGTAATTTTAGTTTTCATGCAGTTTAATCATTGTGTGTGTGTGTGTCTGTGTGTGTGTGTAGGAGCGAGCAGAGCTGCTGGTGGTCAGAGTGCTTAGCACGTTTAAGAGCGGGGACATCGAGAAGGCTGTGGGCTCTCTGGACAAACCTAGATTGGAGCTTCTGATGAAGTACATCTACCGAGGCTTTGAGAGCCCGTCTGACAACAGCAGCGCTGTGCTGCTGCAGTGGCACGAAAAGGTGTGTAGTTACAGTAGTAATGATACAAATAAAGGTCATAGAAATTCCAAATATATATATTTTTGGTTAAGGAAGAGTATGGATTGAATGTGGTTACATTGCCACTACACATACACTATTGCAGTGTTTCTCAAAGTGGGGGGCGCGCCCCCCAGGGGGGGCGCAGAGGCATGACAGGGGGGGCGCGAGCGACCGGGAGAAATGTGTGTTTTTACGCGGGTTTTATGTGCTGAACGCACACCCATAAAACAAAGCGCGCGGTCACCCCCTCGCTCTCGCTCTCGCTCTGGTTTCATTCAGCTCCCCGCGCTTGGCAAGGCGGTAGTAAAAGGCAAAAGCTGTCCGCTTTTTGTCAGTGAACAGAATGGAGGCATTTTTGACAGGTACTAAAAGGAAGGCCACCGATGCTTCGTGTGACGGTAATAAACCAAAAAACAAGTTGAGAAAATATGACGAGGCATATCTCGCTCTTGGCTTCACAGCGAATGTTGTGGGAGGTGAGGAGAGACCCCTGTGTGTTGTATGTCAGAAAACCCTCGCAGCTGATAGCATGAAACCCAGCAAACTGAGAAGACACATTGAGACATCACATCCCAGTCACGTCAAGAAGCCACTCGACTTCTTTAAGAGAAAACTCGAGGAATACCGTAAGCAGGAGACGCAAATGGTAAAAGCTGCATCAGTGAACAGCAAAGCACAACTGGCATCATACAAGGTCGCATATAGAATCGCCAAGTGTAAGAAACCACACACGATAGCTGAGGATCTCATCCTCCCCGCTGCTCTTGATATGGTTTCAACAATAATTGATGAGACAACCGCCGCAAAATTGAAGTGTATCCCCCTGTCCAATGACACCATTGCAAGACGTATATGTGACATTTCGAATGATCTGGAAGAACAACTCACGGAGTCACTGAAAAACAAACGTTTTGCAATACAAGTGGATGAGGCCACTGACAGCAATAAAGACTGTTTGCTTATTTGCTATGTTCGATTTGTAAATTCCCAGTCACTGATTGAAGATCTGCTGTTTTGCAAATATATCAAAAACAGAGCGACAGCTGATGAGCTCTTCAAAATGATTGACAGTTATCTGACAGAACATGGACTGAAATGGGAGAACTGTGTGGGATTTTGTTCTGACGGTGCGCAGGCCATGGCAGGGAAAAAGAGGGGGCTACAGGCGCTCATCAAGGGGGTCTCGCCAAACGCGCAATGGACGCACTGTGTCATTCACAGAGAGGCGCTAGCGTCAAGACAGCTTAGCCCTGAGCTGAATGAGGTTTTGACAGATGTTATAAACGTGGTGAATTTCATCAAAACCCGACCCCTGAAAGCGCGCCTGTTCTCTGCGCTGTGTGAGGAGATGGGAGCTGACCATTCTGCGGTGCTGTTTCACAGCGAGGCAAGGTGGCTCTCGCGAGGGAAGGTGTTGTCGCGAGTCTTCGAACTACGAGAGGAGATTCGGGTGTTCTTGGAGGAGGAGAGCATGAATGAAGCTGCAAGCAAGTTCAATGATGAACAATTTCTCATGAAACTGGCCTATCTCAGCGATGTCTTTGGAAAGCTGAATGAATTAAAGTTTAATTCATTCATTTTGACACTGCTTTTAAAAAGCAGTGTTTTTAAAACACTTGCAATGTTACAAGATGTCTTTATTTTTGAAAAAGCACAGTCTTTGAGTGTATTGGACTGTATTGTTATGTTGTTGCACAATTGCACAGTTGTAAAGTGGTTGCACAATTTGAAAGGTCACGATATTGGTGTTATTTCAATAAATTTAAACATGGCCCATTTCATGACTATTTTGTTGGGGCGAGGGGGGGCCTGAAATATTTTCGTCCGCCAAAGGGGGGCCTGACAGAAAAAGTTTGAGAAGCACTGCACTATTGGATGTCAACACCGTTTCCCTTTCTATTTTTAACTATCAAGTCTTTTTGCATAGTCATGTCGAGCATCTTTAAAGGTTCTAAAAACATTGGACTGATCTGGTGTCAATTTGAACCTATTATTATGGTAAACTGAACTTCCATAAGTCTCTTTTAATGGTATTCCACAGTGTAATGAGGACCATGGGCACCAAGTTATTGTTAAAAGTTGGGCTGCAAGATTAATGAAAGACATGGAGAGGAAATCTTTCATTTGATTAACACCAGAAAGTTCCATTTCCTGCAATATAGACCCTCCAAGCCTGCTGCTCTTTCACTATAAAGCTCAGTTCATATTGCACTGTATGAAATATTAGTTTTTCTCCGGCTGTCAGACACTAGTTTTGTTCTGACTGGGCCTGAGCGCTCCGCTGTGAAGCTAGCGCTGAAGTGAGAGGGGAGAGGGAGAACGTTGAAAATCTTCACTTCGCTAAAAACAAAGCAAGTATTTCCAGTGAGTGACAACGCGTCTGCTACAATCTCCTGTTGAGCTGCATGTGTGAAAGGAAAACTCGAGAGGTCTTGACCTGATTCTCCTGTTCATCTGAGTAAACGGCAGAGACAGTCATTTTTTATTCATATACTACACAACAAACTACCAGATCTAACTATTTTTGATCTAAACTTTCTTATCTGTTTGAAAATTGCAAGTTGTTTGTTCAAAAAGTGGGGATCTAATGGGAGGGGGGGGAAGCTGCTCCGCCTGCTCCATTATGAGGACTACGCATTGGGATTCCTTATGACAATAGGCTGGGGATAGTCTATATGTGTTCAAGTCAAAACCTCAATAATGTGTTGACATGGTTCATCTCAATAAAAAAAAAAACTGCTGTTTTTAGTGGTTAAATGGAGCTCAGAGGAAGACGATGCATCATCATCGTCATACACACTTTCAGTGTTTATGGAGACCTCACCAGGGCATTTGTTACGAAGCTGAAACAGATTTCATACAGGAGAACGGGATTACTAATGCATGAAGTCATTAAAAAATATTGCAATTTTCCTTGAAAAACTTGATTTATGGTCGGTGGTTGCCTCAGAGCTTAATTTGGTCATAAAAACTTTTATTGTCTACAATGTTTGCTACAGTGCTACACCTGCCGTCAGCCTTTAATGTGTGTGTGTGTGTGTGTGTGTGTGTGTGTGTGTGTGTGTGTGTGTCCGTCCACAGGCTCTAGCGGCGGGAGGCGTCGGCTGTATCGTTCGGGTCCTGACTGCCAGGAAGACAGTGTGACCCTCCCAGCACCCCGGGGTCACACAGCATCACCAGAGTTGAGTCCAGCTTTCTGCTTTAGGACATGACTCCTGTTCCTTTTTTTTTTTTTTTAAATCTGCATTCACTTTCTCAATACTCGCACCTCTGGAATTTAGAAGTGCTGGCAGTCAGGCGGGGAGGTGCTGGCACCTCAGACTGTCTGCGCGGGTCATCAGAGGGAGCACACGCAGCTCCACGCTCCTAGGCTGAATCCTCCAGGGTGAGGAAATGGAAACCGTTGTTCTTGGATGGTCTGCCATAGCTGCTGACCGGCCATGCTCTTTCCCTCCCTTTTGCCCAGTGCATGCTGGGATTGGACTTCTTATTCTTTTTCCCTCATCATTCTGACTTTGTGAACATCTTTGTTTATTGACTTTTTTTTCTACCACCACATTGTCGTGTAGCCTGGCTTTAAGGTTATACTGCTTTATGTTGTTTTTATATCTGCAATAAGAAACAAAATAAAGTAATAAACCTGAATATGGACCGATTACTCTAAATAGCCTAAATAGTTCCGTTTTTATTTTATATATAAAGACCATCAGAAAATGTCATGTCAAGCTACTGGCCTGCTGCGATGTTGTGCTTGGAGGGATGACTCAATTCATTCATTAGTCAATTGACGGAAAATTAAATGGCAGCCATCTTCATCGTCGAGTAATTTGTCACTGTTTTCTGACGTTTTACTGGCTAATCAATTAATGGAGAACATGACTGGCAGATTATTCAGTGATGAGTATGTTTGTTGCAGCCCTGGTTGCGCCTTTTTATGTACCTACAACTACATATAGCAATGGAATTGAATTGACCAGTCAGGCGGTTTCTTGATGACGTGTGAAGTCTGAACTAGCGAACAAACTGAATAGACCTGTAGGTTCTGCTGTTGTCTGAAGTTATAAACTTGCTCTTCACACAATAACAATCATCATTGCTGTCAACTAACAATGAATCCCTAATGGTGGTCATGAATGGAGTTTAAGATTGATTTGACGGCATCATTGTGACTCTTAGCTGGAAGTATGAAGCCAGTTTCAAAATGCTAAAAGTGTCAACTGGCAGCACATTGAGTAAAAGGTTCAATACAAACATTTCTCCACTTCTACACTGTGCTGCCTGCACGACTGAGGGAGAAATAAAGTCCAACATGTTCATACTCTTCTGTTCCATAATATCAGGTCACATTAAAATTAGTCATTTATTAATACATTGAGAACCGCCCTATAGTCTTGACAGGAGAAAAGTAAAAAGACACAGCTGCATATTAATACACAAAGAGACAGTAGTGTTACCACAATCATTTAAACCCAATATAAAAATCTTCCAATTAACTAGTTCGAAGTGAAACTTTATCAGGAAAATGAGTCATACATGTGTTTTTAAGGCTTTCCTCACATCTTGTGTCCATGTGGAGAGCAGTCTGTACGCACAACATCTGACACACACTGAGTTTATTTCCTGCACTTTTACTCTCCTGCTAACTTCTTCATTTTGTTCTTTATCAAACTTGATGAAAGAAATATGGATATCTAGACTTTATATTAATATATGATAGAGTACATGACTACATCAGACACCTAAGATGCTGATTTATAAACCAGACAATGAGAACATAAGCACCCAGTGTTGCACACGCACGCACGAGTTGGGAGTCTAGCAGTTGACCTTTGACACGTGCCATCAGGGCAGTTCAGTTTGTTTCCTAAAGCTGGAAATCTGATGCAATCTTTCATCTGTGCTGCTCCTCATGGTGAGTCAGCGACACTGACATTCATCTATAGGCATCATTGAGTTGGCACATTAACAGGTAGAACAGTAACAAAAAATAATCAGGAATTTTTTAATAGAGACAACTGAGCAAAATTCATCTGCCGATAAAGACCGTGAGATGTGGTGGAAACCGAAATAATGTGGAAAAAAAAGCAGTACACACATGAAGGGGAGCGCTAGTTTCTAGGTTTAGGAAATTCTACATTCTCACAAATATTGACTGAACTGTCTTGAATACAATGAAATCATAAAAATATTTCTCCAGGAATGTGACACTACGCTCTGATTCACATGAAATCTAGTTTATTTTTCTTCACCACTGTTACCATCAGCTGCCCCTCAAATGCTGCAGGTGTTCCGAGTAGAACTGCACTGCCAAAGATCAAACATGTAACATCAATGACAAGAAAGGAAAACATTTCCAGCTTTTCATGGAACTTAAATGCTGATCAGACCTAAAAACATCTTATTTTAGTATCAGCAGTGAAAATGAGATGAGTCCAGACCGGCTGTATTGAGGGATCCTTCACACAAAGTCTCATTTCAGATGCTAAACATCAATGCATCCAGTCTCTCATGATTAGTATATCTGTCTCCAGTGGCCGTTGACATCCGTGACAGTGCCTACACACCACTAATGACAACATTGACTGGCACATCCACTCACATGCTTAACTTGTCACAAATTCTCGGGGGTTTCTATTCTTGTGGAACTTTGAGCCCTGTTAGCTACATGGAGACAAACATCCCCGATGTATTCTGTGGGGTGCTGCCTGAGCTGTGGATGAAGACAGTTCTGGTTTACATGGAAGAAGTGAGACTAAATGATCCACTGGTGAGTCAGCTGGGGCTGAACAAAGAGAGCAGGTTTGTGGAGATAGTGAATACTTTAATGGTCCGACTGCCTATGGTGCTGCAAAAATATCCTCCCACCCCTAATTAAACACACTTCTTCCTCTCCATGTTACAAAAGACATTTATAAAAGAACAAGCCACAGATATTAGAGGACAGTTTGTTTCTACAGGCAACAGATCAAGACAACAGCAACGAGTCTGAGAGGAGTTATTGTGCCAAACACTTTACCCCCACCATATTATACAAACCAAAGAAAGACGAGCCCTGCTGATGGTGCAGCTCGATTGTTATCATGTGTTCACACTGGTGAGCAGAGCTCCATTCATCTGGTGCTCCCTCCTTGTTCCCCGGGAACAGGGATTCATCCTTCCCTCACAAAAACAGTGAAGCCATTCAAACCTTAACAATCTTCTAGTTTTATTTAAAAGAAAAACAGAGAAAAAAAACTGTTCAAAGAACACCTACAACATTATCAGAAAACCCCCCCAAAAAAAAGAAAGATCTGCCAGAGGCAATCTTTGTAGCTTCATGTCACTATAGAAATCAGATTTGATGTGCTTGCACTGCCCACTGCTGGTCAAAGCTGTCAAGTTCCGCAGTGTGAACGCACATTTCACACAGTAGTGTTCAACATATGGTTTAATAGGTGCTTTCTCAAAGGCCCCAGCATGTCACACTGGGCCACGTGTTGAATAAAATCTTGGCTGCAATCTGTGTCTGACTGTCCGACATAGAGGATGGTCTATGGAAGCCAAGAAATGGTCGTAATAATCATAATTTAAAAAGCCACTGTGACTGGATTATGAAATGGAATCACTACTGAAGTTGAACATTTGAATATTTTACAATTCACAATAAAATGTTTAACTTAAACATCGAGGCTACCAAGGATAATCACTGGAGCCTGGATCTGTGGAAGTCAGTCATGTGATCCACGCAAGATGAGTGACCAGAAACAAAATGATTATAGTTTTTTTTTAAATTGCAAAACCTTAAATGATGTGAGCATTTCAGAGGGGAATCCACCCCACATACATGCAGATAGATGGCTTTCAAAGTTAAATATTTCAATGTTACAGATTCACTGATATTGTAATTTCAACATAGTATTCAGTAGTGATTACATTTCACAATGAGCTTTTCAATGAAAGCTGTAATTATTATGGACTTTCTTTGCTTCCATCCATGTCAGATTCATAAGTGGCTGTGTACAGTTGAGAAGTGACTGTGTGGTGTATGTTTATTGTATTCTGCATCATTTATGCCGTTTTCCGAGCTGGAGCAACATTTTGACAATATGGTCCTAAATTTCAGACACTGGCGTCGGCGGTCTTGGTCGGATTCGGAAGCGGTTTGGGATTGACGACCAATTATTTCACCACGTTTCTCTCAGTCAACTTTGGTCTGGTACAGACCAAAATCACATGGCATAAAGGGGCCTTTGCTGAAGACAAATACAGTACAATACAATGTTTTTACTGATTCAGACTGAGCGGACCCTGGTTTTCAGAGTGGGAGAACAGCCCATTATCACTTCAATGACCTGCTGGCTGCTGTACTGATCTGCTACCTTCTACAGAGAGAAAGATAGAAAGAGACACAGAAAGATACAGAGAATATAAAACAAAGTTGTTTTCTTTTTACAAGAGTCCTTTTGAGGGTTTCACCACCCTCTCATCTCCTTCAGAGACACACACTCCTCTCCTCTTGTTTCTGTTTGCACAGGTGTAGCCAAGTCCATGTGTTTACTTCCTACTGCTGAGTGTGTAGGTGTATGTGTGTACATGTGCGTGTGTGTGTTTTTATGTGTGCAAGTCTACTTGTGTTCTTTAGTAGGAGCAAAGTAGAGCTCCATGGGTTTGTTCACCTTCCAGTACTTTTCACTAACCAGCTCCAGGGAGAAGGACCCATTCAGAACCTGTGAACAGAGTTTAACACATGAAACATCCATGAGGGCCCTGAACATATTTTTATTAACCTCTTCCACTCATATGTTATCACGTGTGAGTGCCTCCATTCATCTGGAGTAGCACAGTTGTTCCTTTCTCAGAGGACATTTGAATCTAATCCATCAAATGCAGTGCGTATATAAACTTAGAAATACCTTCTTCTGCAACCCATTTCTCAGCTGGAAAAAAAGATGCCACTAATCACATAGGGCAAAGTGTGTGTGCGTGTGTATACTCACAGTGAACTGGTTTCCAGCAGTAGGTATGTAGATGGTGTACTGTTTTTCTGAAGCTGCCTCCACATTAACAGGACTGGCTTCTGCGTTTCTTCTCAGCTCCTCCAGAGCCAGTCTGACGGCCAGGTATTTAGACAGGTGATCCACTGTAGCGTTACCGGACGTCTTTATGTAGCGAGGGACAAACTCCACACTGCAGACACACACATCCATTCAAACACACAGAAAGGAGAAGCCAGGCACAGTTGATGAGTACATAGTAACCGCATAGGACTGATTTCCTTTGTCCTACATGGACTCTAATGCAGTTTATGCTGCTTTGTGCTGGAATTATGTTCCTTGTTACTACTTCTCTCACAAAAGTGCAAACACAACAACATGGTACACAACAGCTGTAGACTGGCTACTGTCTATCATTAGCTCTCAAATGTAGCTACTATCTTCTATCTATCGCATTTATTCGAGCTAACATGATCAAAATACCAGTTTAAAGTCTTAAGTCTTGTGCACAGTGCGTCTTGTGCTTCGGTTGATGTATTATGGTAATGTGTTAATATTAAGTTTAGGGTACGCCACTCAATAACATGTTTGTCGTTTATAAATGTACAGTTATGGCACTAGTATCTACTGTGCCATTACATACACTACTATCAATTTTGTGAGCTTAATGAGAGCTGTATGTGTAAGTGTGACTCTACCTGTTGTGACCGTCGTCCTTCTCCATCAGGGTGGGATGTGGCCTGAACACCAGTTCGATCTCGCTGGCTCCACCATCGATCACAGAGTCCCCGCCCCCGTTCTCAGCAGCGTTATCCATGTCCAAACCACTGTCATCACTCGTCTTGGTGCGCTTAATACTCGGACCTGCCTCCTAGGGGGGGGAAAAAGTCAGAAAACAGCATTTCTACAATGACAAATGTTTAGATTCACTTCCTGTAGTTTTGCATGCTTCCCGTCATTCACAGCAGTGTGCGTCTCAACAGTAACAATATTCTTACACCGTCTCATGGTCACAAATTTACAACTGGCTCCAGCATTGTTTGAGGTTTGGCACTTCCTTTGCTTGTTGCATGCACTTTAATGTCACAAAATGCATCCATTGTGTCACGTTTGATAATGTGAAACATACCTGGTTGCTGTGGACAGAGGCGTTGCTACAATGGGAGGAGTCTCCATTGTCCTCAGCTCCGCTACCATTCTCCACTGTGTGTCTCTTACCACGCTGCAGTCTGACACAAACAAGCGCAAAGTCGAGTCATTAGAGTAGACAGGGTCTTATGTTTGTACTTGCATTGTTAGTGTGTGTTGAGATAAGCGTTTACCTGGTCATAGCCTGTATCTTCAGCCCCTCCTCTATGCTGTGGGACAGTGCTTGCTGGTTGTTGTGTTTGCTAATGCGCGCCAACACTCTCTCTTGGTGGGCTTCGTACTCGTCACGGCTGGGGTAAATCTTGCCTGAAATGGGATGAATAAATATAAAAACTACATTCTAGAATGTTTTTACGCTGTATTTTGAAACAACATTTTCAGTTCTTCAAGAGTTTTTTGTAGTGATTGAACCTCCTTTTTACCTTCTGAGGTTACTTACTTATCAGAGCATCAAAATTGGGGTCTGGACGCAGCGACCTCTTGGACACCAGCTTCTTACGACAGGTAGGACACTCTTTATTACTGCAAAGACAGGAAGGACAAAGAGACATTTTTAAACAATCAGCGATATCAGAATAGTGCCAATCCAACGATGTGAACTAATATTATTAATGCATCACATTTAAAATGCATTATCATTTCTGTCTAGGTAGGTTTAAATCAAACTAAATGATAGAGCCAAACCTCCTTCAGGCAACATGTGGGTACTTTAGAGCACACATTGCAAGACAATGCATAACTGATCCACACCAACCTTGTTCTTTGGCATTTACTCGGCAGCACCCTTTTAGAGAGTTTATGGAAGAAATGTCACTGCTTACAGGAATAAGAGCACCACTGACTATGGACTAAGTGCTCGTCTAAGCTCATGGGTTTTGTTGATGACATACACTGTAATAACATGTTATTTTCCACAGCTTAATTGTAGCCACTCTAGAGACAATATGTGCAGAGGTGAGCAGACTTGAATGTATTATTTAAACAATAGGTTCACATTTCTTTTCAATACTCACGTGCCAATATGCACATTGAAAGTTATTGGTCGTTGTAAGTGTTCCTTCTAAAGCTATTGGAATGTAAGTGATGAGATACAAAATTCACAGTCCTCGTTTTGTGTAACAATTACTTCTAATGTTCAGCTAAAGCTAATTATTTACACAGAAATAGGACTGTGGATTTTATCTCCCATCATTTACACTGAAATTGCTTTAACAAGAAATCTCTTTGTGGCCAGAATGGACAGGAGTAACAATTAAAGCATTCAAGGCTGCTTCATTTGGGCATGTGAGCATCGTTTCAGGGCTCCAGAATAAGTTTTTCTCCACCGTCCCGAAAAACAGTTTTAACCGTCCTGAGTAAACAGTCCCAAAATCAAAATGTTGATCTTTATTTTCTTATATCATCTGTATTTCTTAGTTGTTAACATCATTATAAAAACAATTGTATTTATTTTTGCATGAATGAATTTTTTCCAACTCCAGAAGAAATGTTCTTTTGCGTTTTGCTTCATAACCAAAGCTTCCTTGTAGTAGAAAAATAAATTCATTCGTCAAAAGGCTCCCAGATGGAAACATTTCAAATAAATCATTATGACATATTATTATTGCTAGCCCTATAGAAAAAAAAAGAAATCATACCAAAAAAGATAAAGGATTAACATGATTGGTTGAAAAAAGTAGCCAGATTATAACAGAGTTAACTGTTTCCTTATTCTTTTATATTTCGTTAATGTAAAGCACTTTAAACAAAAGTGTATGTAGATGTTATTGATTACAAAGTACAGGCTCCTCACTCAGCAGTGTACTTCAGTACAGAACAGTAAATGTATCTGCTTACGTTCATCTCTGACAGAAGTCTGGTAAAACGTAAACACTGATGGAAAGTGTCTGTAACTCTAAACTCAAAGTACTTTTACCTCCAAACTGTAGTCAGCTCAAGTACTTCCGTACATTTATTAACTGTAAACTTCTCCATATATCTCTGAACTGTTTATAAAGTCGCTGGTGTCGTCCCTGTCACTCATTTTCAGGGAACCAATTATATATTAGATGGGCGGGACTCGTCACCCCGGTTACCAAGGAAATGGAAGAGAGGCATGTTTTTGCTGTGTCTGTCTGTCTGTCCCATACATCCATTGTCTGTCCCAAGCTGTATGATATGTGAGATAAAAAGTGGCACGGCAAAGACAGAGAAGCTCATTTGTGTGAGCAGATCGTCCGGACACTGAATCTTGCTACTGATAGCTGTGCTTTTATGGCCGTATGCGTCGTAAGCGCACATAAGAGAAGTTAGCCTTCAGGGCTCTCTGCCAGGAATGGTTTATTTTTAACCCAAGCCGGGAGCGCTCCCCAGCACCAGCTCTTTCCTCAGAAACAAAAGGCTTTATGGACACTTGGCCTAAACTACAGTTCACTGCCCTAAACTACAGTTCACTGCCCTTAGCTTGTGACTGAGGGGACAGATGGACCGGTACCGAGGGAACGTACCGTGTCAACCTTCCAGAATCTTCATATTTTTAGTAGAAGGTCTCGCGCGCTCTCAGAGTAGCGTGATAGTAACCATAGTAACAGCATAAGATGACGATTGTACCGTTAGTCAGCGCTTGGTTTAGTTTGTCATTTGCTAAGTGCAACAACGCTAGTTATACAGGCAAAACTCCCTGTCGTACCAGGGGCAGAGCTCTGTCGTCCCAAACATATTTTCTGTGCTGTATCATACAGGTCATTTTTATACATACGGTATGCTCCAGTATATCACCATGAACTCTAGACCTAGACTTACGTTAGTGATCTGAAGAAATGGTGACCAGATTTGTCTCGTCTGATTGTGGAGACCATGTCTGAAACTCTGGATTCCCTCAGAGGTCACCACTACTCATTCTCTACAGCTCTGACGTTCACATTTACTGAATTAGATGGTGTTCCTACCTCTGGGTTCACGAGAACCCTGAATGCCACAACAAGGACAGAGAGGGCTCTTTTGGTGCTACTGCAGGGTAAAACTTACCCGGATCTTAATGCTGTGATGATACAATCAGCGCAGAAGCGGTGCAGACATTCTTTGGTTGTCATTGTGTTCTTCAACATGTCCAGACAGATGGGACACATAAGTTCGCTGTGCAAGGACCTGGGCGACACTGCTATTTCCAGTCCATCTGTTATAGCCTCCTGTGCCAGTACGAAACAGATCCAGATGAAGGTTAGTACACACAAAGATACATCTATCTGTGGAAGAGTACAAGACGGATACAGCTCTGTTGATGTTTTCAGGTAAGGTTCTAAAATCTTAGAACCACAGCCACTGAAGAATCATCATTTTAGATACAGCACACCTCAGTGTTCTATTTTCAGGAGCAAAGGGGAGCCTCAGATCTTCATAACTGTGTTAAAGGGCTAATTATACAGTCGACCCACAGAATTTGATTCTACCCGTGTCTGGAGGTGCAAGGCAAGGAGGGGTTGGGCAAATCAATCGCTGCGCAGCACTAAAATATAATAAGATTGTGTTATGTTACTTTACACTTGTTGTGTACTTATCTCTACTCTCTGTGTTAGTCAGTAGAACAATGTCTTACACCTTGTGTGCGTAATGTGTCACTAGAAGCCTGACAGTCCAACGAGGGGTGACACAGCACCCTGTAGGTTACAGTGGGAACATCCTCCAAGCCGTGCAGCAGTCTGTTGCTCATACCGGGATCCAGTCCTGGCTGAGCGGAGTGCAGTAACACGTCAGGCCACCGCATGCCACCGTTGTCCTGATGAGAGTCTAGCCCGAGGTGAGCTGGCAGAGAGAAGCTCTCCCTCCGCAACGAGTAAATAGATTGCGTTGTTCTTTCAGAATTATGAATAAAAAATGGTTCTGCAAATATACTAGGGTGGCCGTTATTTTACCTGGATGACCTGCCAAAGTAAAGTCTCTATGGGAAACAATGGAATTCATTATGTACTTTAGGTGTACACCTGCCAGAAACACATGTCAACGTGTTGTGATTGTTAAAAAACAAACAAAAGCTAAATTATTTTCCATAAAGACACATATGAATGAAATAATATACTATGAATTGTTACCTGTGGAGTTCTCTGTAGCTCATACAGACTCAGCTCCCAGGTCTTACTGAGGGGTTGAACCCCGTTGGTCTGAACTGTCTGAGTCATCACTGCAACACTGAAACACACAAACATAAAATTAACTTTCTTGGAAATCTAGGATTACCACACTCACACACTAATGGTGACAGAGCTCCCATGCAAGACACTGGCTTGGCCATTAGCAGCAGTGTAGTGTCTCAAGGACACTTAACCATGTGAACATGGGGATGGAACTACTAACCTCCTGAGTTTAGCCACCCTTGAATAATTGAATCTCATTATTATTTAAAAGGGGATGATCACTGGTTTATTGTAAACATTCTTCTGTATGGTTGTCCTGTTTTTATTGAATGAATGTCAACTTTTTTTCTTATTTGTACTTAGTTAGAAGTCCTAATCTATTATTACCCAGTTTAGGCCAGTGTGCCTTAACAGGCAAATATGAGACATGCAATTTTAGAAAATAAGTCTTAGCGTCTTTGCCTCAGACAGACGACTTCTCATGGCAGTTTTAATTTTGGTCAACGGGCTAAACCTGCTGTCACACTGGAAACTGGAACTACCAGCGCCACTTCAGTCAAAGACTTTAAGTCAGCGACCATTTTCCCAAGGAAGTAATCAGAAGTCCACAAGAGTCTCTGAACATGGGATTTCCCAATCCTGCAAGCACTTGATTCACTGGGAGGAAATCTCGTGCATGCGCTCTTTCTGCATCAGTGAAGCTCACAGAGTGATGCGCTGCAAAGCCTCAACTCCGTCTTTAACGCGCTGTGAATTACTTGAAGTTATGGTAGATCGCCCTGTTCTAATCTGCCAAAATGACAGACTGCCTTCAGATATTTCCTACATCATTGTTTTAAAATTGAGTTAATGATGGAAAATATTCCATTATTGATGCCTCTGCTTCAGTCATCACTTTAGATTATATTTAACTCATTTGCTTTGCCTTGTGCATTTCATAGAGCAAGAAGCTTAGGAAATGAATCTGAAAAATACAGCAGCTTGCATAACAATGTATCAAGCACGTTTTTTGAAGAAAAATACCATTTTCATTTCTACATCTGGTGATTGTCTGTCAGAAGACTACAGTTACTACAAATCAAATATGTTGCCACATTTTCATGTGTTTGTCATTATAAAGATATTCAGGAATTACACAGACAAATAGGCTGGGTTTGCTCAGTGAACAAAACGCCATTTTTTGCAAATTGTATTCATGCTTTGCAAGACCATTTTAATAAAGATTATAATGCAAAAGAAATGTAAGTGTTCGTAAATATATTAAATTCCTGAGAAACAAATAGAACATGACAGTTCAGTATGTTCAAAGCATTGTTGTTTGATTTTCAGTGCATATTACAGTATGCTTAAAAAACTTCTATATCTCAATAACACTAATAAGGGGGTTTCTAGATCCATATGAAACAGTGGTGATTTATATTTAAGAAAATAGAAAAAGCTTAATTGTTATCTACAGTAGAAGCACTAACGGATGGAGAGATTTACACACAGTTCTTATTTTAGAGATGGATATTACTACACAGTGACAGTGAAGACTCAAGAAGCATACAAAGCATCTGAATTTGATTGCACTGTTATCATTACTGTTCATTGGAAGTATGTCCTGTACTGTACTTGTCAATTATTTCTTATTTATGTCTCATTGTTTTGTGTTTTAGAGTAGGTTTTTTTTTATTTTTTATTACGTTTAGCTATTTAAAGTTCCAATACATTTTAATTCACCTAGATTTTAGCCTTGCATTACATATTTAATTAGTATATTGGAACAGTTGTTTCATTAACAGACATTTGTTTATTAATTGTGAAAGAAAAAGAAAAATGACATCACCAGAGGAAATGTTCACAGACATTTATTATCAGGGGGCTACTTTTCTATCTAGCTGGCCAGACAAAGATGTGGAGATTAAATGTATGACTATTGCACTGGATTACATTATACATTTATTTCTGTTATTGTGTCTAACCTTTAGTGTTTGAGTTGATTTCTAAAAGTAAAGCAATGCCAACATTTGAATGACACCAAAAAGGGAAATTTCATATACAATAATGTGTTTACTTGATTACAAAAATGTTTATGATTGAAAAACTAAGATTTTCAAGATGTATTAACAATTTTACAGATTTATACACCTCAAAATGAAATCCTTGCAATGAAATATTTCATATTCCCCAGGAGTAAATATGGATCTTCTTCCAATCGACCAAGGAAGAACTAGAGAAGTGAATTTTCCAAAGAACAGAGCCAGATTGAGGGCAGTTAGGACTAGCATCTGTCTTGAAAAATCTAAATATCTCAATTCAATTGACAATTCAAATAATTATTTTTGCCTCTTTGCCAATGCCACATCAGACCTTTGGATGGTGCATAGCTTGAATTCATGACCAAAATATCTTAAAGTCAACCAGGGGTAAGCCACAATAGTATTGGGCCTGGTGGGCTATGTGTTACATTACTACCTAATAACCTTTAGAAAAGACAAATAGATAAGACAAGAAACCTGACTGTCAAAATGTCAAATCTATTCTCAGATCGCTGTAGTTGTATGGCCATGCTGCCTACAAGTGAATTTGAAGACAAACTGATGCATCTTTTCACATATGCTTAAAAATGTCAAGAACAACAAAACCAAACAATGGAGACATGAACCTTGTAACGTATTGTCAACGTTATCGCAATACGGATTGCTATAATTCATGTCAATAAAAAAAACAATGTTTATATAAAAACAATGTGTTATTATAACAAACGCTATCGACTCAAACTAGATGTTCTCTACGTTTGAGTGGCACTAGTTAGTTTTGCTAGCTAGCACAAGACAAGGGGTAGCTAGTTATACACTGACATTTCATTCAGTCCATATTATTGGTACTAGCTAATCAGTTGCAGTTAATAGCCAGACCCCGCGCAGATTTCATGTAAAATCTGTGGGGCTCGGTTAATGCTAACTAGCTAGCAGAGATGCTAGCTATTCTTCGTAACGCTAACATTAGAGGCAAATTTAGCTCATGGTAAAACACGTATGTAGCCGAAAGAAGACAACAACTGCGCAGGCGTGCCAAACAATTAATTTGTCTCCATTTAAATATTACAGCTAATGATACAACAAGCTAATATCTACAATATTGCGAGAGTCGTGAACGTAATTTCTCGCTGTGACAAGAGGGAAAAACAACAACAGAGAAAAGAGCAGACGCACCAATCTCCTGAGGTGAGCCATATGCTTTTTTTAACCGCGTCCCCCACGTTTAAACAGTTGCAAACTCGTACGCGAATGGCTATTGATACACAAATACAGACATACAATCGATATATTCCTAGCTTGCATAAAATATGATTGTTTCTGTACTTACATTTTCAGTTGTGGGTACGAGCCGATCCAGCCAGCGCGTTTAGGCGAAGGCAATATGGCGGATGTGCAAGAAGCGATGTAGTCTGGGAAGTTGAGGCGCTATGCCAACGGAGATCCCGAATCAGAGAGGGTGGATGAGCGTGATAAGTTGAAACAGCGGGCAGCCTGTCTTTGCACACATCGATTCTCCAACGGGTCCCATCGAAAGTTACAATATGTGAGAAAAATAATCACTACATATGGTCCCGGTGTGCACTGAATCTGAGCCGCCATAAATACATTGAGAGGTAAGAATCTTTAATTTTTATTTTCATTAAAACCCATAAATGCATTGCTTGGCATCGGCAAGGAAAAACACAGTGTCAAACAAACAGAAAGAAATTGTAGAGGGAAAAACTAGGAAGACGTTTTTTGAAACTGAAATGAGCTGATCCTCAAGATGGGACAGAGATGAGTAGGCTCCTGTGTGTTGTTGTTGAGTCTCTTCTCTGCCTCTGGTCCTTTACACCAGCCCTTCAGAGTCACACAGAGGGTCGCCTACTTCATGCATTCATTCAATGTGTACCTACTGTGATGTAGTTTACATTGTAACCACAAGAAGATGTTAGAGCTCTATAGTGTAGCATATTAGATATTGATCACTGATGTAAGTACCCACTATGTATCGATTGGTGATTTGTAGGTCAAAAAATGTATGAAATTGGTTGTGTGAGGAGGCTTTTTAGAAGTTTAGGTTAACAAAACCATTGACGATATTTTAGTGGAAAGAAGGGCATAATTAACATAAAAACTGGCAGTTGTGAATAAACTATGTAATCAGTGTTGAAACAATGTGCATGTATACAGCATATTATAGTTTCTGTACAGCTCTAGGGGCTGTATTGGCTTTAATGGAGACAGGTTGCAATTTCTGAGGCTTTAAGGGACAAATACAGTGTACAAACATTTGAACAGGCAGTCACGCGTTCTACAAAGTTTTGCAAATGATAGAGAGGTAATACTTGTGATTAAATGAATGACTAGGTTTATGAAAACAGATAACAAGAGGTTGATGAGATTTGTTGAGTGGGATGACAGCTAACATTATTAGTACATTATTAGACAAAACTAGGCTACATGTTTGGAATATCTTCATATTTGGAAACTGACTAAGATCTGGAGAGAGAGCCCTTTCAGACAGACACATATTCAAAAGATTCTTCTCTAACTATTAGCTAATATTGACTAATGTCAATAGTAGCTAATAGTTATTGGTTGATTTTCTATTTAAAAAAACATATTTATTCAACACTATAAAACTCACTTCACACAAACACAATAATCTCCCCAGAGTAATGTCAGCCTGATTAAAATAAAGTTTAAATAAAAACATTTATACAATATAAGATATATTACTTTTTCTTATCTCTTAAAAAGTTGTAAACATTTGCGGTGAGGAATGTTTGCCTATACATACAGTATAGTAGGTATAATCTGTAACATAAATTAATAACACACGTATTAAGTTCACAACACCATGATAAAAGAAACGAACAAATAAAAGTGCTCCAACAAAGCTACACATCACATGGGTGTCAGGATGAAGCCAACGTGGGGGTGTAGTGTGCGCGCGTGCATGTCATAGACCGTATAATATAGGGTGCTTATGCGTGTGAGCGCGAGCGAGACCAGAGGGCGTAGCTTCATCAGAAGGGGGTGGAGGAAGGAGGGGAGCGGAGGTAAGGGGAGGGGAAGTGTAGTCGGTCCATGACATGAATGAACCATGTTCGGTAACGGAGGCTTAGCTCTCCCGGTTTGCTCCTTTCTCCTACTGCACCTCCCGGTTCTCCCGCTAACCAGCAACTGGCCCGTTAAGGTAAATACTAGCTGTTTGTTCACCTCTCAAAGCTGTATCCATTTGCAAAAAGGGTTAAACGTTATGAAGGGGGACTGGGGAGTTTGCTCCAATGGAGAGTAGTAACTCTCAGTCTGTCACTTTGGTTCTGTCTTGCTTATCGTCAAGGGCACTGTCTACTTTTCACCGTGAATTAATTCTTGGAAGCATTTTCAATTCGGCTAAAATGTAATTAAGCCAGCAACGATAATGTCTGAATTAAAGGTCAGTCCCTAGAGTAGTTTGGGCTACGTAAACCCATATAACCATAGTGTAATTGTGTATGTGAAGGTAGGCTAACTGTTACCAAATGGGGAAATGTCACTGTTCCATTCGGCGAACCTCTTAGAAAAGTTGATAATTTCTTGAATTAACTCCAGTGGGATGCTTGGATACATGTTGCATCAAGGATTGAATAGTAACGACATGTAAAACGGGTCTGAGGTGTGTTGGCATTTGACGTTAAACGAGGCAGCAGTGACATGACATAAATTATGTCAATTATAAATGGTGTTTGGTGTACCCTTCTCCACATGAAATGCACATGACCTGTTATACTGGCCAAAATACTTTTCTGAGGGGGGTTCCATGTTTGGACTGTCATACTGCTTCCTCCAATCCAACTTGCCTGTCTGTTTATGGTGGTGTAGCTAAAAACAGCAGCTTTGTTCAATTTCACCACTTCATCCATTAGATGTAACAGAGGCAATCCATGCAACAATTCATATTTTATAATTCAGGCAGATGATTGCTCATGCAAGTCGTGTGAATAACGGGTTGATTGTAAGAGTTATTTGTGTGTTGTCTTCTAGCTCTTTATTTTCACGTTATGTTTTTTTCAAAGTCTTTTGTGTATGCTTTTTCTGTTGCTCCATTCAGAACTCTGGCAGTGTAACAGCTTCAGTGTCAGAAACACAAACAAACATTCCTTTCTGTAATTGTTCAGACTAACTCGTAAAATTGGACATTTAGGTAATATGGTAACTCAGTTGCGTCCAACATTAACCGACTGAGATATTGCGTATTACAATGTATTGTAATTGGATGAACAGCCACACACTGAGAAAAAATGATGATAAGTTTTGTCCGCAATCACTACCAATGATTTCTTTCAGTGATAGTTTTGGTTCACATACAGTACTTTACTGGTTTTATTTTTATTTTGTCCTGGCTAGTCCCTCCTAAAAACAATATTTTATCAAAACTAGATTTGTTTTCCTTATTGTTTCCAAGTATATCGTGATTCAGTAATTCAGTCAATAAAATCAACGATAACTGTAAGGAGGCAAAGATGTGACTCCATTCTCATAGATTGCAGGATAGGCAAACTCTTTGCCTTGACGTTGGAAAGTTACATCACTGACTGACCATTTGGCTGCCCTTTTACACTGTGGGCCAAATAACCAGCAAGTTGACACACGATTGATCTTCTGCCTCACCAAAAGGCTAACACAGTCCGACTGTGCAACTGAGTAAAGAAGACAACATGGTGACAGCCAGCAGCCTGATGGGGTGTCTTGGGGTCTCATTGTTGAAACTCTGAACAGATGCATTACCAAAGACTGTGCAAACAATTGTTTGCAGACTCGTTTTCTTAGCAGCACTCACAGTTCTTCTAACCCATAAACACGGCTTGGTTTCTGTGCACATGAATGAACTAAACATTCATTTATTGTTTGCCTGTTTGTCATTTAGTCTGTCCATTCTTGCCAATGATAGAAGAAACACATAATGTATAGTGAGCTTAAAAGATTTCTGGGTTTCTTGATGTGAAGCTGAGCTTTGTAGATGAAGTTGACTACACATAAAATTGATGACAACAGTAAAAAAGAAACGTTTTGTAGTGCTCACAACAACTGGCATGACATCTAAAATAATTTTGTCAGCAAAGATCATTGAAAGACATTGCTAAAGCAGTCTTTGCAAATGATTACATATATACACACACACACGCACGCACACACACGTAATGCACCATAGCAACAGTGAGGTAATGCTTTCTGTTTAAAGGTTTGAATTTATTGTGTTTACATCTTTTAATTTGAAATAGCAGTCATAGTTTTTCCTATGGAGAGAGGATCTTGCTTAATTCAACACTTTCTGCAAGTAACGGATGTGTGCACTGCACAAAGCCTTCGAGGTATATTGGGCAACAGGCCAGAAATACCATGTAATAATGTATGCTCATATTCAAATGTGTTCATATTTGTGAAAAATGTATGTACGCTTTTTTGATTCATGTCTAATAACCAAGAGCCCCTTGAGCAAACTAGTTGTTGCTTTTATAATCAAGGAATATTGCTAAAACATCATATTTGGCATTTTATACATATATATGCCGATATAGATGTATCTACAATAAGATAATATTTGCTTATAATATCAACCATGCCGATATCTGCTGGGCTATACTCCATACTAGTACAGCCCAGAAACTTTTTTAGAATCCTGTCGCTGGATTTAAACAAAAAAATTGTCTTTTGAACTTTTCAACATTATTGATTCATAAACAATGTTATAAATGGTAATTTCTACGTTGATTTCTATCATAAAACATGTCCTGCTAACATACAGGACAAGCTCTCCAACAGTGTAGGGCAGCACTGTAACTTATTCCAGCATGAGAAGGCTGTAGTAAAACTACCTTGAAAGAATGGGGTTAAGATAAGAGAGAGATAAGATAGAACTTTATTTATCCCGAGGGAAGTTGTTGTGCAACAGTTGCAATACACAGTAGGAGACAGTATAAGATTCTAAAATGTACAAATAGTGCAATACATTTTTTCCAAAATATATATATCTAAAAATTATGTAAACATAAGATGAGCTGAGATGGGGTAAGGTGCAGCATTACATTACATTACATTACAGGTTATTATCATATAAGAGTTTCCTTTGCCATACCACATCACCACATCCTAACACAACCCCAAACTCTTTTTGTACATAGACCTCTTTACATAGGATGTTTCCTATCCTTTTTTCTACATCTGGCCCATCATCAGATACTTTGAATGCCATTACTTTGATAGAAAACAACTACTACTGTCTATTTAACTCACAAATATCCACACACACACACACACACACACACACACACACACACACACACACA
>CALSCE010010655.1:771539-784394 GCA_943593645.1 Bovichtus variegatus | reverse complement strand
ACACACACACACACACACACACACACACACACACACACACACACACATACACACACACACACACACACACTTGACATCCTGATTTATGGCAAACCCAAATTTCCAATTTGTCAATTTAGAACTTTACATTTCACAAACACTACCGTTACTTTGATTTACACCTGCGTATACAAATATGTGTCAAGAACTTACCATTAACGTTCTTGCTTAAAACAATTGGAATTGTTACTGATGTTAAATTTTGATACCGGTTCTAGTAATGAACCTTTCCTTCATGTTCTCATTGAACAAGATACAGATGTTTGACTGATGACATGATGAACCGATTGTTTTGTATGCAGCATATATATATATATATACGTACTAGTAGCTTTTTAGTATAGTAGCCATTCAAAAAGAAACATTGTCACGTTCAGTGCAACGCTTCTTCATTCAGAGAGTCCTGTCAGAGAGCATCGGGTTGTTTCCATAAACCAACAAACCTGCATAATATTTGTATGAATATAGTATAAATAGTATAATTCAAATGTTTTATTAGAATAAGTATTGAACATTAATCTAGTAGAAGAAAAAGGTTAACAGGAAGACTAAATCCAATGGAAACAGCCGAGACAAATGAGCACTAATAAGCCGAATGAACGGATGGGAGGAGGGGATGCTGAGAGGAAACTGGGCTCAAAATAACGATGCGCTAGCTAATCGCAACAGTGTAGAGGTCGGCAAATTAAACTGGTAATGGCTCAGGTAAGGTTACTTTAGCCAGTGAATTAAAAGGTCAGTTGAACTCCATTAACATTTCTTCTTTTGAGATATCCAGATATGGACAGATATATAGATATCATACCTGTGGGGTCACACAGTAAATATGTTCCATGTTCATTTGTATGTGTGTGTGTGTATGTGGTGTGTGTCTGCCAGGACAGAAGTGAAGGGAGGGTGGAGCAGCGCAACATCCATCTACAATCACACAGCTTTGGAAGTCAGAATGTCAAACAGACAAGCAACAAGGTACCGTAATCACACTCATACACACGTTTAAATTGGTTTCCTTGTCTCACCTTTGAAAGGTGTAATGTAAATGTCAATTGTGTCTGACTGTAATATGTGAGACTTCATCTTTGAAGGTAGGACGGACAGACGGACATGTGTCAATATAGCTTTCTGTTGAGGTTTAGGTTAAGGACTAAGCTACAAAAAGGGAAGCAGTTCATAAAAATTAAACTCGACAACAAATAGTCACTACACAGACGCACACGCACAGCTGAAAAAACTGTGTGGCTCCCATGTTCCTAATCCCCCCAGCTGTTCGCCAGTGACTCCCCTATGTAAACTACGTAACCTGACCACTCTGATTATATAATAATATTTACATACCTGTAACCTAACACACACACATCATAAAGCACAAGTCAAAATTGGCTACAACACACTGGCCCCTCATTTTTACTGTGGAATAACATAGCAATACAACACCATAAACAGTGGAGCCAATGAAAAGTCCATAGTGCAAGTGTTTTTGTTGTTGTTGTTGTCGTCTGTAATGTTCATATATGTGACCGTAGGGTCAGAGGTCAACCCAATGTTGGGATATGGCTTTTACGCCAGTCTTTAATAAACCTTCTGCAGAAGACAGACCTTTGTGACCGGTCTCTCCAATATGTTGCATTTGGTCTGCACTTTAACAGAACGCACAGGAAAGGTCTGCAGGATGATGACACAATGACAAGGTGTCCTGTGACAAAGCTTCTCTCGTCCTGGTAACCGGGATGGTTTGCCTTTCAACAAGAGGATTTGATTTGGAATCAGGGGTCCGACATCATTAGGATCATCTGATATTTTTGTGATGGCAACGTCATTCAAGATGGCTTCCACTTTGCACAGAAGAGTTTGCAATCCTTCATCATCCACACTTTGCTGATGAAGTACTGAATTCAGCCCCTCTCTGACCATGCTCCGGCATGACGTGATGCAGCAGCATATTGAAGCTCCATTTCACTCCAGACTGAAATAATGAGTTTGAAATCTTATTGTGGTTCAGAGCAGAAAGAGCTTCTCTCAATTCACGTTCTGCTCCCCAAAGTTGGTTTTGTTATCTGATCTGATGTGTGATACTTTGCCTCTTCTGGAAATTAACCTGCATACTAGATGCAAGAACTGGTGTCTAATGAGTACGCCATTTCCAAATGCACTGCCCAACTGGCCATGCAGGAGAAGAGAACTCCATAGCGTTTGAGGAGGCTGTGGCCTCTCGTCGCCTCAAATAGTCTACGCCCACATTTGTGAATGGTGGGAGGTTAAAGTCTTTCTTCAGGCAAATCTGCCATCTTTTGTTCACACAGCTTTTCCCTGTCATTTCTGCAAACAACCCAAGAAGAGAGGATCTTTTCTAGCAGCAGCACTTGTGATCCAATGCTGCTGAAGTCTTGAAAGCAGGGGATTTCTCCCACAATGTCCTAAGTGCTCATGAAAGTGGTATAGAATGAGAGTGGAGATGTGCTGGTCTTTAGCTAGAATGACTGGTGCTACATGCCATAAGACTAACACAGCTCAGGAACGCCTGGAGGGAATTTCTTCAATTTTGCACAAACATCCACTTGGACAATTTAAAGGTCAAAGGTCAAGGTCACTGTGATCTCATAAAACACGTTTTGGCCATAACTCAATAATTCTTATGCTAATTATGACAGTTTCACACAATTGTCCAATAAGAAAAAAAATGACATGGAGGTAAACTGCAACTTGACTGGTTAGCGGAGGCATACAACCGTGAGGCAGTAATTCTAGTTTGTGACTGTTGTATATCTTCTCCCAGGAGGAGGTGTTTCAGTGGTGGGGAGAGTGGTCCAGTTGGTCCTCTTGTTCCAGGAGCTGTGGAGGAGGAGTGAGGAGTCAGGAGAGACACTGTCTCATACAGAGGTAGTATGTCCAAAAAACTATATGGGTGCATACACACTTGTATCGAAGGATAATAATTTCTATTATTTCTTCTTTCTAAATATTCTGGTTTGTAACCTGATGTACAAACGGGGTTTGGACATCAACCCCCCTCCCCCCAGATAGGCCTGCCTGTGTAATGAGGCAACATGTTTCCTTTGTTACTATCTGCCTGTGTTTTTGTTATTTACTTAAGCGATTTTAAAAAAAATTTTTTAAAAATTTAAAAAAAGCATATTAAACATACGGGTATGTTTTTGTGTGCAATGCCACAACTGGACATATTTGCAGATGTGACTGCATGTGGAGTTTGGACTTTTGCTTGTACTAAAAATGCTATCCTGAACTTAAGGCTGTTCCTAAGCTGTAGGAACAGTTGCTATACTGTCTATCTGTGTGTAACAGCTTATTTGTCTGGTGTGTAGAAAACCACTGAACCACCATTCCTGTTAGACCCTGACCAAGGCTGTCACCATGTCAGGAGATTTAAATAGATAACCAAGTTAAGACTGCATGACATCATTAATAACGATCAGCCTTACCACTTTAAAATGTGTGTTTTTAGTAGATGAAAAGCTGTGTAACAAACTTAACAGACATTAAGGGTCATTGTTTGTGATTTTCAAGAGGTTTAATTTTGCACATCTCGGCCCGATAAAGCCACTAAAATCACGTTTTTGATAAGAGGCCGTCTAAGCAGGTGGAAATGCAATCACAAAAAAATAGCACTGTGCCGTCCCTTCTGAATAAACAGAACCTCTGCTGCACCACTCCGCTCAGTGCAAGTGGGTTAGTTTGGAGCCAGGAAATGACCAAACAAGCGTAAGTGGACAACCATCCATTTGCATTGCAATGGAGTTTATACAACTGTCAGGAAAATGGAGCATATGTATAGACACAAAGGTAAAAGGTGTTCCATTATGCACACAGCAATAACACATGGGGGAAGAGTGACTAGAGACATGGCCATATACAGAGGGAAGTTAGGTAGAGCGTTGATAGAATGTGTGTTTGTAGCCATCTTGTTACCTTTGACCTCCCCCTGTCAGACTTGCGGAAATGTCTGTCAACCAAGATTAACGCCACTTTGCCCTCACCGTTGGCCTTCTTCCCCCTCCTCCCCCTTTCTTTCTCCTGTCTTTGTTCTTCTCCTTCCCATTTTCTCCTCTCATGTCTACCCCTTTTACTCCTTCTTCCATTTTTTTTACCCTTTTTCTCTCCTCTTCACTTCTTTTTACACACTCTTCTCCTCCTCTTCTTCCTCCCTACCCTGTTCACCTCCTCCCCTTTTCGCCTGTCCTGCTTTTTTTCTTTCCTTTTTTTTTTTTTTTTTTTTTTTTTATAAATCTCTCCTGTCTTGCCCTCATCACCTTCTACCAATTAGATGTGACATTTTCACATAGTGACCTCCAGCTTACCTCTTCCTGCAGTCTCTCCTACTTCACCATCTAAAGAGTGTAGGAGGATAGGCTGAAGAAAGAAAGACACAGATAGATAGACAGAGGAGGTGTGTAGGGGGTGTAGTTAACATGGTAATGAAAGACAGATGCATTAACTCCATGTTGGACTCCTGTAGGTCCTTCTCAGCACACACAGAATTAGGTTCATGTTAACCATAAACTACAGCACTCTTAGACAGATTGTTCTTGGTGCAACTGTTGCAAACACATTTTCTATAAATTTTTCTTGTTGCAAAATGTAACAAACTTGTGAAGTTCTGAGACCATTGAGATGTGTTCCCATCAGCTGGTTTAAAGTGAATGAAGAGGTCCTTACTTTTTTACTGTCAAAAAACACATTCAAGTTGTTACTGCTCTTTGGAGTCAGATCACATGTCATGTTTCCTCTGAATACATGAATGTATGCACTTGCCTGAAGTCACACAACCACAATAAAAACTAACCACATTAGCAATAGCAGAGATGGCATTTGTACCTCACAATTTACAAAGTCTTACCATTTAGCAGGCCCATGGCAACACACCTACAATAAGTGCATTCAACAATGTGGGTACAACCCAAACAATGCAAGAATCATGCAAGTACATCAACCTCATCAAATATGCTGAGCTGCTACATTTAGAAACAACAAGAGAAAAAGTTGCATTCTGGATAAACTGCAGAGGCTACACCAGCCAGGAGGGAGATGCAGTAGTCTAAGCGTGCGATGACATGAGCCTGGACCGGAACCTGTGCCGCTTCCTGCGTGAGAAACTGACGGTGTCCTTGCAGTCCGAGTTGGAGACTCCACAGTGTTCTCAATGTTAAGGGAGAGGTCATGGGCGGGAGATGCCTTATCTGGAAAGAAGAGCAGCTCAGTCTAGTTGAGGTTGAGCTTCAGGTGGTATGCAGACAGCCACTGAGAGATGTCAGCCAAACAGAAGATTTGTGTTGGCACCTGGGTTTCAGACCAGGCAAAAGACAGAATCAGTGTCATCTGCCTAGCTGTAGTAGGCAATGCCATGTGAGTGAATAACACACCCAAGTGATTTGGTGTAGAAAGAAAAGAGGAGGAGACCCAGAGCAAAACCTTGAGGGACCTCATTAGTGAGGCTACAAGGTACAGATCCTCTCAAGTTTCCCTGTAAGTGTGGTCCTTGTGTGGCAGAATGTGAACAGGGAGAGTGCAGAGCCTAAGACCGGATTGGAAGGTGGAGAGGAGGATCTGATGGTTCACCTCATCAATTGATGACGACAGAGGAGAAGGAGGCTGTTCTAGCAGAGAGTAGTCCTCTGTGACGGCAAGGAGGGCATTCTCCGTTGAGTGGCCTGACTTGAAACCAAACTGGTGCGGGTCAAGAAGGTTGTTCAGGTAGAGACATGCATAAAGTTGAGAGAAGTACACACAAGTATTTTAGAAAGAACTAATCAGGGTAAGTACCTCATTGGGAGAAAGGTAAAGGAAATTGTACTTGATGGAAAGGTGGATATAAGGCAGGTGGTGTCAGCAGAGAAAGAGGATAGAAGAGATGGATAAGGAAAGATGTCCACAGAGCGCTTGGATTTCTGCACAATTCCCTTTCAGCTGCCCGGAAGGTGGTTCTGTCAGCATGCACTGAGTCCGACTAACACGGAGCTGGAGGGAGTGGGTGAGCCTGCCGAGAGGTGAGAACACAGAGTCCAGAGAAGATGACAGAGTAGAGAGGAAAACGTCTGTGGCAGAGTTGGGAGGCATGAGTGAGAATCAGGTTAGGGGAGAGGGGAGGGAGCTTGAGAGAGTAGGATATGAAGATCCTATCTGTCTGTCTGTTACAGATTTTTACATCGTGTTATCGCCACAACCGTGCAAGATGCAGTCACAATACTTGACAGATGAGTAGGTGAGATAAAAATGAAGGTTGAGTTTGAAAATGGCCTTGGCCCTGGCCCGATTTACCATCACGGAACTTTGGAAGTGGCCATTGGCTCCCCACTTTACGCCCCTGGCTCGATTTGCAGTAGTGATCCCATCGCAAGATGGTCTTTAGTTCAGTCAATGTTTACAGTATATCTCTTTAGCTCAGCTTGGTATAATCTTTACATGATGCTAACCCAATGAGCTGCTGAGAAGTGGTTTGTAAAGCAGCAGAAAGAAGTTCTCACAACAAATGGAGTTCTCTCTGAACTTGAGAAATGTTCACCACAAGAAAAAGATGTTGGAATTTAAGACTGAAATGGCAAAGAGATTAAAAAGAAATGGTCATAAATTTGGTGATAGTTAGTAGTCAGTGCATGGAATGTGAGACAATAATAGGGATAACATTAGCATTAGTCAGCATGGAGCACTTTGAATGTGTTGTGTGAAGTTTTGCCAAGCATATATAAGTACTGTTTGCTCATAGTGACAGCTGCTCTAGCTACTCATTACAGAAACAAACTCACTTTTCATTATATTCACTAAATGTCAGTGAATCACCACAAAGTAGTGTTTATTACACAAAAAAATGGTTAAGGGTGAGATCTCGCGTAAGCCGTGTGTGGGCATAATAGACTGTATACCAGAGGAACGGTTTTGGAAAAAGATGGATGTGGAACATTCTTTCCTGTTCTTTTTTTCACCATTGTTTCATACATTTCTCAACATACACTAAGCCAGGGCTCTTTAACTGGCAGCCCACAGGCTCAGCCCTCCAGTTTAGTTTTTACTGGCGCTTCCATATAATAATCACATATATCATTATCAATAATTATAATATTTCATCCATCAAACAATGAAGGAACGACAAAGGAAAACCCAACATACTGTTGTTTTAGTTTAGTTCCTTATTAAGAATGTAAGAGGGCTGTCACAGTGATGGAGTGCCTTATTTCTTTGTTTAATTTTTGCAAATTACTTTATTCCTCCAGTTTTTAGTGCTATATAAAGCAACCAATTTATATAATTTTTTTTATAATTCAATAGCACTGCATTGCAACATTGCAGTTCTCATGACAGCCCTAGATGTAGTGCTGTCTAACACGTCACTCCAACATCTCCATAGGTATTCAGTTGGGTTAAGATCTGGTGACTGAAGGCCATAGAACAGCCACTACTACAGCCCACTGCTGTTTTCAAGCAACCTGCTGCCCTGCTGTTTAAAAATGAGAAATTAAACCATGTGTCAATAGTATCACACCTGCTGCAACACCAAATCATGCCAGGGGCATAAAGTAGGGGGGCCAATGACGCCTTTTCTTCACTTCCTACCCTCCTACTTCCTGTGCCCTTGCTCAAACCACACCCATCATCGAACTCAGCCATCGTCCAAATCGGCCCAGTTGCGTAATGTGGTGGCATAAGTGTGTGTGGGGCTTTATCTGTAAAGTTGATGTGATTGTACGTGGCACAAAATCTGTCGACAGACAGACAGACACATTTTGCATAGACTCATAAGCTCAAAACAATATCTGCTGGCAGTGAAACAGTGATGTGACTTTAAAAACGTGGTACGAAAACAGTTTGATGTCTGTGTATTTATCTAGCCGTGAAATTGTTTCTGTGATGGATTAATTCACAGCTTGATAAAGTTTCCCATGGATCTCACCTGTAATTGACTCATCCTACGAATTAACAAAAACTACTAAACAAACACAACTGGAGAAATTATTTTTCAAAGATTCAAAGGCTTCTTTCTACAACGCTGGGTGTAGAGGTCCTCCTTTTTCTTAAGTGCTTTAGTTTTTGATCGGAAAGGACAAAATATTAAACGGTAACTGATGTTGTCATTGTAGACTCGAGGAGACACAAAGGCCATCACCCTCTCTCTGGTGTGACACTGGGATGATCAATATACTGTGTACTATGTTTTGCATTTTGTGTGTTGTCCATATAATACAGTATGTTAATCATATTGTGTCCTGTCTCTGTCTCAGGCTGTCCACCACCCAGAACGTAAACAGCTCATATTGTGTTGGCTCTCCTAAACAGTATCAGCTCTGTCCAAACCAGGTATGATGCTACATTGATTCTGATTCTCTTTTCAGTCCTTAGCTGTAGAACAAAGGGGTTAATGGAAGAAATTAGTTTTTTTTTTTTTTAAACAACAGCTAACAAACATTCAGCTGCAGGTATCCTTTTCTGTATGTGTTAGTGTGTGCTTTGCTGTGTTGTGTTTTTTCAGCCCTGTCCCAGCCCCAGTGTGAGCTTCAAACAGCACCAGTGTTCCCAGTTCAACTCTAAAGCATTTGGAAGAAGATACTTCCAGTGGATCCCTCTTTACCCAGGTATAATATCAATGTGTTAGTTTTTCTTCCAGTCTTTTCTCTTGCTGCACTAGGCAACTTTGCGTCCTGCCAATCCCCAAATGATAACCACATGTAACTAATTTAATTTTGTAGACTTCATTGCAGAGAAACCCTATATTGTGATGTCACTAAAGTAAATATATTTTTAAATATGTAATTTCCTGTGTAGCTGATTACATCAGCATCTCCAATAAGCCATGTGACCTGCAGTGTACAACCATGAGTGGTGAGCGACAGCTGCTAGTTCCTGCCCACGATGGTACGTTCTGCCGCGATGCCAAATACCATGGAGTCTGTATAGAGGGAATATGTAAGGTAACCCAACAAGGAAAAGATTTTATTTTGCTGTAAGAATTACATCTAGTTTTTACACTCGTTTATAGCAAATGTTGTTGTTGGCTGGATGAGTGAAGCCTCTATATAACGGGCAACCTAACTGTCGTGAGCATTGTTAATGTGTCTTCTCCTCCAGGCTGTAGGTTGTGATGGGGAGCTGTACAGCACCAAGACAGTAGACAGATGTGGAGTGTGTGGAGGCAATGGGACGTCTTGCCAGCGCATCTCTGGATCATACAGGAAGGCACTCGCACAGTTAGGTAACACACACACAAACACACATGTAGACAGATGTGCATACGACTATAAGTTATGATAAAATACTAAATATTTTCCTTTCTGTTTCACTTGTAAGTCAGCTTTTGTTTTTTGAAGGAAACATTTATCTGGGCCTTCGGCAACCCTCTCATCCAATTTCACTTTGCAGAATGTCTTGATATAGAAGCCAGAAGCTGGTGGGATGACTCTGTTATAGCTTCACAACGACTATAGTAATACCACTTCTACTGTTGGGTGTCAATGCACTTCTTCTGGGTGACAACCACCACGCTGTGCATGGAGGGATTCCTAAAGTTTGTTGAAATAGAGTTAATGTTGTCGCCTATATTTACATTTAGTCTTAGTCCTTTTATTTATTTATTTTATTAAACGTTTATGTAGACAGTTTAGTTTAGTTTTAGTCAAGCCCAAGAATGAGTATTTAAGTTAAACGTCAGAAAAAAAACTTTCAAATAAGATTTCATCCAATTGATTTCATGCAAAAAGAATTGGAGTGTTTTGTAATTGTTTGTACTCCACAGCCAGAATATAGCCTGGAGACATTCAAAATCCATAAGACCTGCATATGAAATGTGTGCAGCAAGTCTATTGTGCATGCTTTATTGTGTAGCATGTTCAACACTCCAAATTAAACAAACTTGTCAAAAGGTTACCATATCTAATTCAGCTTCAGACATTTAAGTTCAGCTAAACTCTCCTATGCAAACAATGTCCAGGTGTTGTGATGCTTGTAATACATAATGCTACACCACTGCCAAGTGTAACTTAGTTACCTTAAGTCGATTTTAAACATCTTCTAGTTATTTCAGTTTATAAAATGAATTGTGATCAAAGCATCAAAAAAAGACAATTGACATCTTTTTTTAGAAAATAAATTATGTCACAGCAAAATGTGTGGATGACCCTCTTGAACAGGGTCTTTTTTGAGTTCTTCAAACATGTTTTTTTTATGCTTTCATCACAAACGCAGTATAACTATTTGCATAGATACCACTAGTAAGTGGAGGTATTGGAAAATATATTTTTAGTGATTTAGGTGAACTGACCCTGGAGCAGCTGCTTACTGTTGATCTTAGTGGAAGTGGAGATTTTTTAATCCTCTTTTAATCGTCACACAGGAATTTAGTCTCTGCATTTAACCCACCCTACTATTCGGAGCAGTGGGCAGCTACCACACAGAGAGCAGTGTGGGGGTCGGGGTGCCTTGCACAAGGCTCACAAGTTAAACTGGCACCTCTCCAGGTTCCAGTCCACACTCGGTACTCAGTCCATTCAGGGACTTGAACCGGTGACCCTCCGGTTCCTAAGCCCAAGCTTTCTTTTTTTTTTTTTTACACCATTCCTTGATGATTAGTTCCCAACTGATAATCGTGCCTGTGTGTAAAGTAGGTGTTTTTTTTCATCAGGTTATGTGTTCATAACCAACATCCCAGCTGGAGCTTCAGACATTCAGATAATAGAGAGACACAAGACTGAGAACATCCTGGGTGAGAACCTACCACTTCTTTAAGGTCAATAAACTGAGTATGTAATCAGCATTTAAAGCAAAAACATACCACAGTAACAGTTGTTCTATGATGTTTTTACTGTAACAATATATATTTTTTAATATGAGGTAAGCTAAGCTAAACATGGTCTGGACTTATATTTGTACCGACCACAGAGTTCATTTAGATCTTCTTGTCTAACTCTAATTGGTCTTTCCAAAATAAGAACCAGTAGCTTTATTGTAAGCACCACAATCTTGAAAATATACTATATAAATATCTTTTCGTTTTGAATAGCACTGTCACTGTCCCTCCCACTGATGTGTCTCTCCTATCTAGCCCTGTCAGATGAAGCTGGTCATTTCTTCTTCAACGGAAACACTGTGTTTGACAATCCTCAAAACTTCCATGTGGCAGGAACAGTGTTTAAATACAGACGTCCAGGCAATGTATTCTCTGATGGGCTGGAGTATATCATTGCCCAGGGGCCGACACTTCAGGGCCTCAATGTTATGGTACTACACACACACACAGGAAAAGTATATGTGTTTCTCATGAAGGAATGAGTATGAAGTAGTTAACCTGTGGTTTTCTCTTTGGACATGAAGTACTACAACCTGAATGGGAAGCTCCCCCACATCACATACGAATACACCGTCCCCCGCACATCTCATGACATCACTGCTGCAGAAAGCATCACCACAAGCCATCTTAACCTCACCTATAACGAGCTGAATGAGGACATCAGAGGGGATCGACTTAGAGCGACCAATCACAGCAGAGGGAGTGTGACATCTGTCCATCACTACAACACCCAGCTGGAAGCTGGGGAACAATCGGATGTGAAGCTGCAGGACGATGGGGAGGAGGAGGAAGAAGTGTGGGAGATCAGGACACCCAGCCCTCCACCGCCTGCTGCCATGTTGCTGTACAGAGCTGCTGATGTCACCAGTCATGTATTCAGCCATAATGATGTGGAAGAGCGAGGACCTCCAGTACCGTCTGGATACCGTGAGTCACAGATTCATCTGTCTTCTACTAATTGAGCTTTTTACTTTGTATGCCTCTGCGCAGGGGCATAATGTTTGTTTGGTTGTCCGTCCGTGCCATTCTTGTCAATGCGTTGTCTGAGGGAATTTATTCAGATTTGGCACAAACATCCACCTGGACTCAAGGATGTAGCTGATTCTGGGTTATTGGATACCATTATTTGAGAGTTTGATAATAATATAGGTGTTTTTTTTTTTTTTTCATTTGAAAAACTAATTTTTTTACATGTTTTTGAAAGAACTGTGACCGTAATATGTACTGAGTGGGATGTTTTACAGTTAAAATTAAACTCTCATGGATAAGCCTTGTAATGGGGACACAGTGTCTTTGTGTTCTGCTATTTCTTGTCACTTATTGGTTGACATATAAACAAACACGATATAACTATGATAAGCTAACATGGACGGTATATCATCCTGGCCAATTTATCGGTAGCTCTAATGCACACCCGGCCTGACAGCGGAAAGCTGCTATAACTGTCCTTTTGACAGATTTTGGAAAGTTTTAGTTGGCCCCTTCTCGTGCTTTCACAAAATCTCTTTTTCCATTTGGAGTATACTGGCCTTTACATTACCAAAATTGTCAGTAACCTCTTAGTGTTGTGGCCTGTCTGTCTGACATTAATGTACTCTATCTATGTATTTGTCTCATTATCTCTCTATTTGTTTTTCTGTTCCTTAAGGAAGTTCCTCCAACTCGATTGACGAGCCATCCACTGCAGATGACAACACTCTAGTGCTTCCTTTCCCTGGTAGGAAAGACAAATGAAGCTTTTTTCCATAGTTGTGTTTTAAATACCTTTTTAGGTGGAGTTGTTTGCGGGTATTGGTGCGTAACATAACCATAGTAAGAGAAAATGAAATGAAACATAAAAGCAAGTATTTAAGTATTGGGGCCTACCGGTAGCTCACCGGATAGAACACGTAGCATTAAGTCCTGAGGCCCGGCTTTGAGTCCTGCCCCGGGGCCCTTTCCTGTCTCTCTCTCACTGTCAAGTAAAGCAAAAATCCATCCATCCATCTATCCATCTTCAACCGCTTATCCGGGGTCGGGTCGCGGGGGCAACA
>CALSCE010010655.1:743779-756539 GCA_943593645.1 Bovichtus variegatus | reverse complement strand
GGGTGTGTGTGTGTGGGGGGGTGTGGGGGTGGGGGTTCACGGCTCCTACAGATGATTCTAACAGCGTATTCGTTTGTACCACGGGTCAACATTTAGCTGATGATAAAAATGAACAATAGAAGTCCTTGTGAAGTGAATGGACCTGCATTTACAGTATATAGTGCCTTTCTGGTCTTCCAGCCTCTCAAAGCACTGCTCATCATCTAATCTAACGCTCACTCTCACACACACACACACACACACACACGCCGATGGCGGTGCCTTCGGGAGCAGTTTGGGATTCAGTGTCTTGCCGACATGTGGACCGGAGGAGCTGGGACTCAAACCCCAGCTAGCACATAGTAAAAGATTAAAAGCTAGGCATTCACAATCCTACTTCAGTAAAAGTATGGATGTAGTGACAGAAAAATTTATTTATAGTATCAAAAGTATACAATGTGCCCTGTGTCTTCTTTTATTCTCTAAGTCGATAGGCGCTGATGCTCAAGCTTAGCAGCGTGGTACAGCTGTAGTCGGGTGAGGTGGGCCTAGTTTTAACTACTTAACGACGACTACTAACTACCAGATAAACCTGAGGAGTCGTGACATGATTCATGGGAGAGACAAGAAGAAATTATAATAGTTTTCATATTTGCTATCCTGTAAAGTTAGCAGCTACATTTGCCTAATAAATACAGACAAGTGAAGAGTACCAACATTTCCCTCTGAGATGGAGTTGAACTATAGAGGAACATAAAATGGAAATCAAGTAAACTCAAGTAAAGTACAGGTACCTAATTACCTAGTGACAAAGTACTTAGTTACTTTCCACCACTGTTACACTAGTTCCTTCGTCACCATGAACACACTACTTTATTTTCACTCAATCCCACATACACATTCCCTGCTGCCAGAAATACTCACAGAACAACAAATATGTATTAATCTGTCGCTGCTGGAAAATAAGCCCTACTATATATATACTGTGTATATATATATATATATAGGTATGTATACACACATACACATATATATAAATAAGAAATGTATTTTTAAGATGTTAGTCTCCGGTAGGAACCGGACGCAGACCGGCTGAGGACGTCCGACAGTAGTGAGATATAGAATATCACATTGTTGGTTTTGGTCTTCTAATGGGATTAGTTGACAACAGGAAAGTAAAGAGTAAAGCGAGAGCACTGGAACTGTTTCCAGAGTAGATTGCAGTTCACTGCACATTCAGAAGCAGCCTGGGCCCTCACGGCCCCCACACACGATTGTCTCTCTGTATTGAGCATCACCTCTCAATAACAGGCACATGGGTGTCTGAGCCTCTGGATGTGCATTTCTTGGAGTTTTTACATTCTTGGGAAATTCTTACACTTTTGCTTTCGATAAAGCCTTTCATAGATGTTCCTCCAAGAGTCTCATTTCACTTGTGTCCCGCTGTGTTACTCCTGAGGTGTGTTTGGATGGTGTCTCCTGTCTGTTTCAGATGCCTCTGACAACCATGCTGTTGCTTTCAGCCATGGTGTGTGTGTGGTGTGTGCAGCAGTGTGTGTGTTTCCCGAACGGCGCAGTGTTGCCCTCCTGTGGCAGCATGACACCTGTCCACCCGCCCTTCACCCCCGCCACCAGCAGCCCGCCCTTCACACTGTCCACATCTAGCGCCACCTACAGGCCCGGAGGAGTCGTCACAGGTACAACATGCAGGAAATACAACCCTCCATTATGTTGACTCTATGAATGTTGTGCATGTCCTCCTCCTGGCTCTGCCTTTCTCCTACAGTCATAGGCATAAACAACCAATATATTATTACACATTGTATATGAAAGTGTCACGTTTATGTACAGTATTTTGCGTTGTATGATAGTGGCCCTTTTGATACATATTTAATTTATAATTATACTAATGCTATAGTATATGTTTTCTATATAAAAGTCTCACCGTATACAGTATTTCTATGTACATGGCCACTAAGAGCTTGTTTTTATCAATAAGCTCATTTTACTGCAATTAAAATGACTTCTAAATAACCATCATTAATAAACAGTAAATTGATAGTTAATTAAGCTTAAGTTAATAGTTATTTTACTGTTGACAAACACTACTACTTACTGTTGTTTACTATTTATTAGTTTTTCATTTTCACACGTAACATTTTATAAATATATTGAGTAGCTGCTAATGATGATTTGTAAACCTATAAAAAATACTTTGTAAGGCATCAAGAAACATTATTTAGACAGATAGTTAATACTTTGTTAGCTGTTAATAATTGGTTTCTGGTCATTCTGTCTATGTAATGTTTATAGATATTTTACAAAACATTTGTCAATAATTAACAAAGACTTAATATAGTATATAAAATGTTATAATGTGTGCAAACTGTTAATAATAGTTTACTAATGTAATTAGAATCTAATGTTATCATCTCTTATCAGCTATGATACAATGTATCATTTATACATATACAATATATGAAATCTAATAATTTAATTTCTACAAAAAACGAATGATACAATGACATAAATTATAGCATTACTAATAATTCATAAACATTATTAATTATCATTTAATTGTTTGTTAATAATAAAATAACTATTAACCAAACTTAAATAAAGTGTTACATATTTAACTAATGTCAAACGAAATGAATCCGTATGTTCAGGTAAGTCCGATAAAAAAGAAAAGACAGAATTTGAACCAGCTCTGTGCTGATACACACTTCCTGTCAACTGTGAGAGAAAATGTTGTAAATGAACCCAAAATAAAGAACGTATGATGAGAAGGTCCCTTTTTCAGAGTTTGTCAGATAAACGTGAGACAACAGAAGCGTCCCATAGTGTGATGGAGGTTTGGCATGTCGTCAGGTTAAAGGAGGGTCATGGAGGGTGTGAAGAGCACATGTTGTTAGGATCAATAACTAACTCTATATTTTGATTTATGTACTCTCCCTTTCTTCTCTTCACTCCTCCTCACCCTTTGTACCCCCTTCTAATTCTCCCTGACCCTGCCTTCCGGCCGGGTGGCATTGTATAACTTACAACTTACTTTGAGCTCAGTATCCCCCTCAGACTCTCCTCTCCCTCACCGTCACATGTCAGTGAACACATTTCTGTAACTAAGAAGCTTTCTGGACTTGTTGCACATACATTTTGATTTATTTTAATTTGATTCAAAATGTATTTTTCTCTTCTTGCTTTCCAAAAACACACCCATCTCTTCTTTACCCGTGTTACCCTCTCTCCCCCCTCCTCTCCTCTCATCCCCCTCCTCCTCTCCCTGCAGTGACGGTGGAGGTGGTGAAGAACAGCTCCACAGAGTTGCAGGGGTTCCTGTTACAGGCCAGGAGCAGGGAGGGCCAAGGTAAAACTAAAAGAAGTGGAGCACAGCACCTTAGGGAGTCACATTTAAATGTTACTTTGTCATTTAGAAGAACACATGTACTGTAAAAAAAAAAAAAAATAGAGTAGGGTTTGGGCTGCACCGTTGTAGAGACTCAGAGACGAGCAGGAGAAAAGTCTGACAGGGATGTGTAATAGTAATATCACCACATGTGATGTTCATTATAAGGACACAATTCGTCTTTAATGTCACATGAAGGTTTAACATTTATTTAATTTTTTTACAGATACAACTAAAAATGGTTTGCACTATTTTTCTTTGTCATGAAATAAAGGCAAAGACACATCATGAGAAACTTTAGTTTTTATGAATACAGACTTTGTTTCTGCTTCCAGCTCTGCTCTGGCCTGTGGGGAAGTTCACTAACATCGACACCACCCTGTTTACTGCACTGCACTGTAAAAACCTGGAGGTGTGTATGTATCTGTGAGTGTCTGTATGTGCATGTGAGGACGAGGTCCCTAACACTTCATTATCAATTCTTATGTTGGAAATTGTTACATCATATCGCAAAATGTGTCACAGCGGTATTTACTTTTCAAGAATAAAGATGAGACATTGGAAAGGTGGTCATGACTACAAAGGTTAAAGAGCCCCAATAATCAGACATCTCCTACATACCGAGCAGAGATCTGAGCGAGACCCACAGTCGGATGTGTGTGAGCGTCATCTAGTCAAAGTAAAGCTACATTTTGTAGCAGTGTTCCCAAAAAGCAAGAGCATTTATCATTAGCACAATCAAGTTTACGTGGCAAGATGAAGATACAAGTAGCAGCAACTGTGTTCCCAGATAGTGAGAAGTTATTCACAATATACAATCAAATCTCGTTGAATTAAACCTTAATAACATTTAAGAAGAAAAAAAATACATCATGCAAAAAAACTAGACCACATATTAAATTCTACTCTCCTCTTACGATGGTTATCGTGGTTATTGTATTGATAATGTAATATTTCTTGCCCAAGGGAGCCTGGCAACCAAATGACCAAAAGTGTGTGTGGCTTGTGGAAAATGGGTCCAACCTTTACTTTGGTCATAATCTGCGTTCACGCTCACGTCTCCCATTGGAGATTTTAGATTTAGGACCCGCCCCTATGTGAGGAGAACCTGTGACAGCATGTCCGCCCTCCGTCGCGCGCGCATGGCGGCTGCTCTGTTCTTTACACGCAGGTGCTGTTTGTTTCTCCTTGTTTTGTTTCTGACTTGCAGCTGCTTGTGCAACTCTCGGTTGTTGAATTGGTGCGCGAGGACATCTTGGTCGTTCGTATCTGCGCGTGTGAAATAATATAATTTGCTTGTGAGCATGTTTCGTCGAGAACTATTTGTCATCATGGCAGAGCTCTCTGTCATACACTAAATGAATATAATTTATTATTAGCTACTAAAAATATTTCTTCAACGGTATCTCTGTGTTTGGCATCAAAGGAGAAATAAAAAATATTCAAAGAGCAGTATTGTATTTCTCTGTGTGTCTCTGTGTAGAACTCGACCGTCAGTCAGGCCTCAAGAGTCAAGAAGAAGAAAGTACAGCTGAGCTGGGAGGCTCCTAGCAACAGTAACTACGGAGATATCTACTTCAGGTAGACAACTCCTAAATGTGTGCCCTCTATTGGCCATCACTGGTACTGCATCGGACACACATCCACCAAACAGAACAAATGGATCCAAACAGCTGGACCACATCTGACTTTATACTTGTTGTGGTTGTTGTTGTTGCCATGGCAGTGCCACTCTGGTCCAGGACTACACAACCTTCTGGGTCCAGCTGAACAGCAGCACAGTGAGACTGAACAGCAGCGGGAACTCTGCAGCTGGAGTGAGTCTGACTGTACTCGCGAAACGTGTGCTGTGTTAACTGCTTGTGAGCAGAAGCAGCTGTCTATCTGCTGACAACTCTCTCTCTCTCTCTTCAGGTCTTTTCCTCATCAGCTCTGCTCTTCATCAATATGCTGAGTCTGTCTGCTTTCTGCTGAGACACGCACACACGCAGAGAAGCGCTAACAGCCAAATCATGTAACAGTTTATTCAGCATTGCTGTCTATAGCAACGGTAACACTACACAAACAGAGTAAACAACATAACACACAGTGGGGTGAGGGGGATTATTGATTTGATACAGTTCAGTAAAACTAACGATACAGTCTGTATGATTGTAGAGACGTGACGTTACTTTGTTTAGATAGTTATATAACTTGATTATTCCTCTGTATTAACACAGGCAAATGTTGGTTCTCATTGGCACTGTAAATTGCATTGTGCAAAAGTAGTAGAACAAACGTAATAGACTAAATAACAGGCTCTTTAATGTGATTAGTTGTATTATTTTTTTCAGTGGATATAATCCCTTGGTTTTAGACGAGTCATTTAACGTTTCAACAAAGACGAGTATCTGAGCGTCAGGAGATGTTAGGAAGGCCACCAGCAGAGAGCTACAGCATGTAACACACAGAGGAAACACTACAACAATGCTCATGCACAGAACTGCTGTTTCAACATTAATACAGAGTTAAATATCATCTTTGACTACATCATAAGGCTTGTAGGGAAAATGTAGTGAAATGGGGAACAGCTGGAAGACCATAAGCAGGAAATGGATTGTTCTATGTTCTAAAGGCATCAGGTGGAGGGTTAGTACGGTGTGCTGTGTAGAGCAGAGAGCTGCTGCCTCACTGCTATAGCTGGACCAGTCTCCTGCTGGCAGTCAGGAGGACTGCGGTTATTACAAGCAGCTGTGTGAGCTCTGCCCTGTGTTGTTAGGCTACTGGCTGTAGGTCAAAGTGCTTCAGTGTATGAGTGATGGGATATTAAGTTCAGATCAACATCAAAGGGCTGGGCTCAGTTTAATTTCATTCATTCAAAAGTATTAGTGAATATTTATTTGTTTATAACAATCCAATACTAAATTGCCCTTGATGGAATGATGCTGGGACTTTTCCTTCTGTGCATTTGTTTAAAAGGTTCAATGTGTTCACACTAACACCATATGAGCTCAGGAGTTGCTGCAACTTTAAAATAATGCTCAGCCTGGAAGTGTGCTGCATGTATGTCACCGGGGAGAGGCAGTAGAAATGCAGTTTCTACCTGAACTAAACAAGTTATCAGCCAGGGGGATCGCAAGTCACCAGAAGCAGCCAGGAGAAATTAAATGTGTTTTTAGCTTGCAAAAATCCTCAAATAAAGTCCTCCCCACAGTCTCTCTCAAAGGACATGACTGCAGCAGCTGATTACAGGAAATGATGTCAGAGGAACATTATGCAGTGAGGTGAGCTCCTGCCATCTTTCAGGAGCAGCACCAAAAGAATTAGAGGCAGGAAGGGCACAGGGCAGAGATTAAACCTACATTCGCTCATATAGTTATTGTCAATAAATGTAATTTGAAGCTTATCATTTTTCACCAGCCGATCAGATGTTGCTCCAACGCGGTCTGCATCACTGTTAACCTAAACAACAGCTCAGTGGATCGGCCCACTGAAGGCAGTGTTGGTGCTTCTGTGTGTTTCTACTCAAAGCAAAATCTGTGTTAGAAAGTGAGTTTTCTTCTTCAGTCAAACTTTAGCCCAACAATTCTGCTAAGAGGAAGACGAACTGCTGCATGACGTCAGGGGGTTCAGAGGTCGTAGAGGATCTCCAGCACCGTGGCCAGAGACCAGGCCTGGCTCTCGCAGCTGAACGGACAGAACTGACCATTCTCATTGGTCAGCTCGGGCAGACCCTTCCATGGAGACCTGAGGAGGCACAGAGTGGCTCAGAGACAGTGCAACCACGATTCATTCAACACTACAGATCCGTTAGTGCGCCTTCCATTCACTCAGTATGCCTTTCCAAATTCTATATAGAAATCTCTGGTGCAGCATGTAACACATTCTTTTTTTTTTTTTAAATGATTAGTTTTTAGATTTGAAAACGGATGTAAAGAAGCTACAGAGAATGTGAGAAACGACAACACTTTGAAAATGTTGGATCATAGTGCTGACATGTCATTAGTCCTACCTCTCCAGGTGGGTATAATGTCGTGACAGAACATTCTTCACCACGGTGACTGTTTTAGCGTAGCTCTCCTCTCCCAGCTCCTTGGCAAAGTAGAGTTTAGCGCGCAGGAAGTAGCCTACAGGCCACAGCCACTCCTACACACACACACACAACACACACTTTATTGTATCATACCAGTTTCACCAAAGTATAAAATATAAATGTTTTAGGACCATTTAGTAGTTCGGCTTAGGTTAGTTCGTTTTTAGGGTCTTTGGTTAGTAGTAGGTGTTTTGTAGGTTGTAAAATGTTCTGCATAATACATGAACTCTTTCCGATTGCAGACGTGTTAATAAAGATATATTTGAAATACTATCTGTTCTCTAGCTTCAGATAGTCTGTGAGGAGTCTTGTTAAAGTACAGGGTGCGTCACACTCACTGGGCCTTGGTGATAGTTGAAGCCTTTTGCCAGGTTGTAGTTGTCATTGTCCAGAGCGTTGTCATAGACACCGCAGTACACCATGTCACTATGGCAACACAAACACAATGTCAGTATGAGACTGCATATTTAGATGCTGCCATCATAAACCTTTCTTTAAGCAGTAAGACCTGAACACATGAACAAGCAGTGAGGATGTTTGAAAGGTCCTGATGAAGACATATTACTCAGGGTCAAGGGTCTTCATTCCCAGCGGGCCCAGTAGTTTCTGCTCAGCCACCTCAAGAGCCTTCCAGGCTTTCTCCACTGTAAACAGCTCTGGAGACTTCAAACACAGAGACCATTTCAACCAGCCAATCACAACTCAACATGCCTATAGCCAATAAGAGTTGAGATTAATCTACTCACCACCACCATGGCAATAGTGAAGTTGGGTCTCAGCTGGTAGTCACACCAGGTGCTGGAGGCCCCATAGGTATCCTTATAGATGCCTTTCTTGTGCACCAAGTCAGGGTGCTTCTCATTGGGGTCATTTGGGTCGCCAGACACCCAGTAACCTGCTTCAAAGGCCTGCTGGAGCTGCTGGTTCCACTGGGAGTACGAGATGAACACCTCTTTACCTGCAACACAATGGACAGTGTTTATACAGATGTCATTCAGTATGAGTGCAGGCAACATTTCTGTATCTGAGACTACTGTGTGTGTATTACCATCTCTGTGTACTTTAGCTCCATCATAAGGGAACAGTCTTTTGGCATGGAGCTCCACAACCCAGCGAACAGCTGATTTACTGAGACCAACTATCTCCACTGCTGCTCCATCCCTGCACAGAAACAGAATCACTTCCATTATCTGATTGATTATTTAGTCTGTAAAACGTCAGAAATGAGTGAAAAACAAACAAACACACTTACGATGATATAAAAAGGAAAAAAGGGAATCCTCACATTTGATCAAATCCAATACAGGATGAAAATGTGATGCAAAGTCCAAACAAACTATTTCTACCTTGTGATGACTTTTTGACAGCTGGTATGTGAGGGAATGTGTGTGATGAGTGTGTGTGTGTGAGACAGAGAGAGAGTGAGTGTGTGTGTGTGTGAGACAGAGAGAGAGTGAGTGTGTGAGATGAGTGTGTGTGTGTGTTTGTGTCACCTGGGAGTAGCAGGCATGCCTTTGTTCCTGGCTCTCTCACTCTCTCCCATTTTGTCCATCCATGTGCCACAGTTAAAGCGGTTTCCTCCCGTCACAAAACCTGTGGCTGGGTCCACCTTAGTAGCCACGTTGAACCCTGGAAAGGAAATATTATAGCTGGTACTGAAGGATAAAACTGCTGGTGTAAATAGAGCTAAGGTTTAATAAACACACTGTCTGTCTTACCTTCATCTTTCATGTGCATGTCTATGTTGGGTCCAGCGTTTCTCTCTCTGAAGGAAATTCCCTGTAGGTGGCGCTGCAGAGCCTCCTGGATCACATCATACAGAGGTTGCTCCTACACACACACACACACACACACACACACACACACACACACACACACACACACTTCAATAAAACTACTCACCCATCATGTGTGTGTGTGTGTGTGTGTGTGTGTGTGTGTGTGTGTGTACATACCACCTCTGCAGGTGTCAAGGGTTCACAGTCGTCAGTTGGGTACATGCGTGTGACAGGGCACTGAAGGATTTCATGCCCTTGAGGAACATGGGTAGTGTAGTCCTGAACAAAAAAGGCACATAGGAAGTCAAAGTATGTAATAAGTAAAATATTAAAAGATGGTATTAGATCATACATCTATGTAAAAATACATTACTTTTGTGAGCAGCTCTGTTCTGGACACTAATCAGAAACCCCCTTATTGTCATTATAGCGAGGGAAGTCATACATTCTCTGAATCCCCTCAGTCTGTAGTTTGTGTTTGTAAAGTTTCATGAGGCTGTGATTATCCCAGAGCTCACAACAGCTCATTATATACAGTCAGGTCAAGTTTCAATGAAATGGCTACTATGAGGACTGCCATCATCTAACATGAATACAATTGGATTGTCAGTTCTGTCCATTCATTGGATCCACATGAGTCTCAGCTTTCCAGTCATACCCACTTTATGCAATTCCAAGACTGTTTAGGGACCCCAGTATGCAGCATTAATCAAATACACCATTTTTAGAATAGGCAAAAATAACACATGTGCATGCATTTTGCCTGCATGGGATTAGCATAAAGTGGGACAGGTAGGTCATGTGAAAGGGTTGCTTCTACTGATAAACTCACAGAGAATGAACACCTCTGCAGTTCCCCTCAGCTCCATGGAGCATTTTAGCTTTTAGCTTTATCTTTTAACTCTTTTTTGGCAGCAGGTAGCGTGTACACTGAATATTGAACTTACATTCATCCGGTGGACACAAAGTCAAAATAAATGCTAATGTTGCTCCGGATGTGTGAATGACTAACTGTTGCTAACACACCATAGCAGCTTTACTGTACAAGATAATAATAATAATAATAATAAGTCAATGCTGTGTTTACAGTTTGTTGCGCTGCCCCCTGCAGCTTTAAGGTGAAACGTATTTAGACTCCTTTACCTCCCTCTGCTCACTGTCTATATCACAGTGTCCTCCTACCTGAATGCACTGCAGCCACCACCACACGGCATCACGACAGTTGTACCGAGCAGAGCGACCCTCACCCAGCAGGTTGGGGATCAAACCGTGACGCAACGTTCCCGCGAAGGCCAGGATGATGTTACTATGGAGACCATGAGACAGAAATGGTTAATTTTAGAGTTTAGTTACTGAAGGGGAGAACAAAGAAGCAGCTTTTAAAGACACAAACCTGTATTCATGTGACTCAGAATACCACAGCTACTAATTCTCTCAAAAGGTCTCATGAGAAACAAGTGAGTTGATACACATGCAGATGTACGTACCGAGCCTCGGTGTGTCTCCCAGTGAGCAGCATCAGTCCTCTGAGAGCGATGAAAGTGTCTCTGCCCCAGCACCGGAAAATCCCAGAGGAGAAATGAGGAAGACCTAAAGAAAGTCAATTAGTACATCAATTAAAATCAGCCAATGAGCGTCCACCTACGTGTTTATTATAATGATGTTTATTATAAATATTTAATCTTCAGCTCCATTAAATAATCAATTAATTCTTTAAGTCAATACAATGAATCTTAATTTTCAGTTAGAATTCACGTATTTAAAAGATTTTTTCAGTTTCAGTCTTAATTTCTTTAATTTTTAATTGAAATTGTATCCACGATGAAGCGTCTGTTGCTAGGCTACCTGCAGCCAATGAGACACAGCACTGCTCCTTCTGGCCTGTGATTGGACTGATGCGGTAGGGAACGTCCTTGATTTTCGTAGAAAGGGGAGGGAGGGCCGGCAAGTGTCCGACCCCACACATTTGAACTGAACCCAGCGCCAGGTAACGGACAAAGCTGGAGCCATTCTGGATGAAACTGTTTGGACAAGGAGACAGAAAGTCAGCAGCTCCAGCAAGACAGGAAGTGTGCTTGTTCAACATTTCAGAAAAGAGTCAAATTCATAGTTTTAGATTTTAGAATTTCAGATCTTTACAATGCATGTCGCCTACCTGGACATGAGTTTGTGAGATGCGTCCAGGGCTGTAGTGTAGGTGGACACCAGGATGGCATCAAAGTAACAGGGGATGAGGTACCGTGGGATGCATTTCAAGTATGTGAACATCGCTCCCAACCACTGACCCACCTGCACACACAATGTTACAATGATCAGTTAACTCATTCACTTCACCCATCTTAGGTTGGAACTAATACTAGGGAAATGTACTTGAGTACAAATCTTTTTGACTATTTTACAGATATGCAACCCAAGAATATTAGCATCCTTCTTCATAATGATACAGTCCTCCTCCGCATGACTAAAGACATAGCGGTGTCTGGCTATGCAAAGTTTCAGGTCTTTGAGAGATTTGATGATCAAAGCATTGACAATTAAATAAATATAGCAGCAGCAGAATCAATGTTCTGGCTAAGATGAGATAGCAGAAGTATAAGAACACGTGCGCATTGGCAGCTAAAGTGGCTGCAGTCTCAGCAGATATCTCAACAAATAAAACCAAATCTATCTGAATGGCTAGATACCAGTAGAGAGAAATAAAATGTGTATTTTTGTAATTTGGATGAAGTGGCCCTTTAAGGCTCTAGAAGCCTCACCTGCTCCAGTGGTCCCTCTCTGTGTATCAGTCTGTTAGATACAAAGTCTATGAGCCAGTCCCCTTGTCTGAGGTTAGCACACACAGGATGGCCCAGGTCATTGTTTGGACGGATCTCAGCCAGCACTGACATCAGCCCTGCAAGGACACAACAACAACATATACATAAGGCTAGTCCTGGCAACATACAGAAACAGTGTGAAAACAAGAGGTTTGGTCATGCTTCACACATGTCCTGTACAAACGAGGTTTCTTTTGTTGTTGCTCTTGAATGTGTAAACAAACTTAGTGAGTGATCGTTGCAAGTTATCTTCTTTTGCTGCATGTTCAGAATAATCACAGTGTCTGTGTTGAGCCTGAGTCTGCACAGGAGAATTCTCCCTGTGTGTGTATGTGTGTGTGTGTGTGTGTGTGTGTGTGTTTGTGTGTGTGCGTGTGTCTCCAGAGTCTGAAGAAGGGTAAAACCACTGCAGCTATGTTCAAGTCAGCAAACTCATTGTAATGCAGCTACAGAGCTACAAATGTTATAATTTTCTGAACTACAAAACTCTGTGTCACTACCTTGTAGTCCAGCGTATTTCAGGCTCTCCCACCCTGGGATACTGTAACAGCCTCCACCATCTTCTTGTTCTTCTGAGTCGCAGCGAAACAGCAGGACATTCAGGTCCGCCAACGTCAGCTTGGACATCAGCCTATGAAACACACACACACACACACACACACACACACACACACACACACACACACACACACACACCACACACACACAC
>CALSCE010010655.1:726106-743679 GCA_943593645.1 Bovichtus variegatus | reverse complement strand
GGTGGCGCTGCAGAGCCTCCTGGATCACATCATACAGAGGTTGCTCCCACACACACACACACACACACACACACACACACACACACACACACACACACACACACACACACACAGCTTTAACAGAAACACTTCTTTGGCAAATGAGATACAGTACACAGGTGCTGCTTTTTCACATCATCATGTTTTTTACTCCACTGTCTGACAGTATCATAAATACTGTGTGTGTATTGATTTCCTGCAAGTACACTCAAGACTTTCTTCATCGCTGCACTATTCCATCAAATGGAAATGTACTAAATGTCTTGTTAAATACAAATGTATATATTTAGCACTGCATTCAGTGCAATAAAAAAAGGATCAAAATTGATGCAGCAAACAGACGTATTGTTTTTTTTTTTATTCCATGTGCCCATCTTCCTTTTCAAAACCTGTGCCTACATTATCCATAATGCAACTCAATGGCAGACAATTCGATCAGAGATTTCGGTGTGTTTTGCTAGTAGCAGCTAATGTAGCAAGTAGCCTGCAGCAGGGATGAGCAGCAAAGGTCTGGTAAGCTCCACACCTCCAGAGTTTTTCACTTTTACAACTTCCAACCGACGCAGACTCACTTTACGACATTTATCATACTTTGCGCAGCTCCTTCTGGACACACTTAAGACTGTATGCAACTTTTTTCACATGTGCATTACTCCACAACATCTGTAAACAGAATTTGATGAGTAAAGCTGAGTAACTGTTTGACTCTCATCTATCATGATTCATTTCATTGTTTAAAGTCTGTTTTTTAAATTAAAGATAAACCTAGTTAAGGCGTGTTTAACCTTTACTATATCCATACGAAAAAAAAGAGTCACAAAGAGTCACGCCTCATCAGGGCACGAGTGATGTGTGGACATTTGACTCACTGTGCCAGAGGTTTCTGCAGTGCTTCTGATGGGTTTTCATCTGCTACGCTGCCTCTCCTGTATTTTGGGCTGAACTGCGACAGATAATATCTCAGCACCCCCGCCCACTTCTGCGCCTTGGGGTCTAAACTAACCCTGTGAGGAAGAGAGAGCCACAGGAAAACTTGTGAACAACTGAATGTGCAACACTAATAAACAAGACTTTGATAAACCATGGAGAGAATGATAAATGTTGCAATGGTTCTTCAAAGATGATGCAAATACAGGTTTACCTGAAGGCGATGACGCTGCCAGGTGTCAAATTCTGAAAAGTGATTTCCTGCACAAACTCTGATGGACCTTTAGATGTCACTCCAGCTTGCTTCACCACTGTACTCTCCTGTAACTACAAATACACATACATACATAGTATATGATAATAATTTTGATTAATATTCTCCTTTATTTCAATAATACACAGAATTACCATGATCCCAAAAATGATCATAGCGATCTTTACCGATATGTGCTCCTTTATTTCCACAGTGTATTCTGGCATGCCGTTAATATAGTTGTCGTCCTTCTTATAACTCCCAGCATGTCTTTCCACTGCCCTTGCCTCCAGCACCACTTCCTCTATCTTCCCTTGAGAGAGAAACAGCATTGACACGATTTGTTGAAAACCTGCACTTTGACAAAGAACATATATTTACAGCTAACTTATTCCAATTATTACATCTGGGCTTTCAAAAACAAGGAGGAGAGTGATGTCGAGGAAGAACTCTGGTTACATGATAACCAGACATCTGCACTGTAGTTTATTTTGACAGCTTTTTGAAATGACAGTGAGCAAATCCTGCAGGAATCTTTCTTTTGGTACACTCTAAAATACCAATATGTGAGATTTTTTATATTGCACTGACTGAAGTCAGGCTGCTATTTATTTGCACCCATTAACCCTAAAACTTGTAACATTTGAAATGATTGTTCTCAGGAACCTCAAAGTTTAGTTTTACTGGGTTGAATCTTTTGTTTTTAACTCAAGTGTCTCATGTGAGGAGAAAATAATCACATGTAATAAAGTAAGGTATGGTTATTTTAAACCTTTTCTGAATTTACAGAACAATTACTGTATCATGATATACACTGTTAACGTTACCTAAAATGACATATACCGTATATACGTATAAGATTGTTGGCAATATCGCCCATCCCTAGTAAGTGGCAATAATGTTATGGTCCTACCAGGTATGAACATGGGTGGGACGTTGGTGTCGTACTGGTGGGTTTTGGGGTTCCAGAAGGCCGTCCTGCACACTGCCACCACAGACTGGTGTGTGCTGGGACAGTGTCGAGTCACTGCCACAATATCTGCATCCACCTGGTCTACAAACACCTGCAGAGTAAGATGGGACACACTGTTCACTGAGAAGTGTGACGTCAGTTCTGACCCTGCCTCCTCCCGCCTGCCTAAACTATGTCTAAGAGACATTTCTAAAAAAAAATGATTAAACCAATACAGATCCATCATAACAATGGTACCTACCTGGTTGAAGCCATGGGAAGCCAGTTCCTGGTGTAGCTTGTTGAGTGCCAGTTTCCCAGCTATGATGCCAGTCTGGAATCCAACCTCATCAGTGGAGGTGGGGGGTGCTGAGGGGTTCCACTTGGGGTAAAACCGCTCCTCCTTCACCACAGAGATCTACACATACAAACACACACACCAGTGTTAGTCTACTAATGCTCAATGATCTGTTCCGTTGTACCAAGTAGAGTGTGTTATATGTGTGTTGTATCCAGTATATACTACTGATGGATTACATCACACCATATACAGCACAGTCAGTGTGGTGGAATCAGAGTTGAGTTCAAATTCATTTAAATATGTTTAGAAACTATTATTTTCAATTCTTAAATGATGGTGTGAGAATTCAAACAATAATCGATCCAGCCAACGTTATTTATCCGACATCGGGTAGTTTGCCGTGTTATACACCTGCATGACTAAATAAATGCCCACTTAAGGAAATACAAAATGCTATAAAGAGTTTATTTTCAAAGTTAGCAAGTAAATTGTTCCATCATGTGCCTTCTAATGAGAAGTTGGAATCACAGCGGTTTGATGGTACAGAAACAGCCAAGGGAAATTACTACAGCTTGATTTTAGGCGTGAAAGGGTTAACAGGCTAGATGCTTTCTTAAAAGCTTTCAATCATCTGTCACTGGGAACAGCTGCAGCTGAAGTGATTTTGATATCCCACAGTGCTCTCAGCTATGGCCGTGTGCTGGCCTGTACAAGCAATACAACATTTATTTTTTATTTTATTTTTTACACCATCCCAAACAAGAATGAATAGTAAGAAGGAGGTTATAGCCTGTGTCCTGTTAGCAGTTAGCCTAGTCTACAGACCCCCCACCCCCAAAGCATATTTTTTCAATGGATTTGCGCGATTCACACGGGTCATGTTTTCAAGTTGGAATTCCGTAAATCCGGATTAAACCAGTATTATCACATCCTTGAAACATGGACATGTGACACTCTGGCTCTGCATCTAGCTTCCCAAACTACAGAACTCATGACATTAGAGAAAATAAACGAGCAATAACCATATAAATAAGCCGATATTGTGGAAGTCATAAATATGGTGAAACGCCAAATTGAGCCAAAATGATATCCCTCAGATGGAAGTAATAGTTTGTGGATGTGTGCGTGCGTGCGTGCGTGCGTGCGTGCGTGCGTGCGTGCGTGTGTGACTAACCTGATGTGGCACTAATTCATCATATCCTCTGGTGGAACCAGAAGCACAGCAGGCCATGGAGACCATAGCAGAGCTGGGGAGGGAGTCCAGTGCTGAACGCAGCTGTAAAACAAAGAGGCAAACACACGGCAAATCACTGTATACACCTTTGAACACAGTGACATCTTCACATCTTCTTTTTCCAGAAATATTTTACTTTATATTTCTGTGATCAGGTAAATAAAGAGAAAGCAGCATCAGAAAGAAGACTACCATTAAATCTGAATTTTACACATTGTAACTAAGAGAAGTTAAAAAAGGATAGTGCACACTAAAGCAAATTATCAGCATCTTGAGACCTGACCCTGTCAGAGACCCACCTGTATGGGACACTCGTTGTCATGGGTTACATCAAGAAACATGGCATGGGCGATGGAGGGCATCAGTGGGCGGAGGCTGGGCTGAACACAAGCTCCGACTGGCTCACCTCCGTACCGGTGGACCAGCCGGCCCTGCTCATGGCTGTCACCAGCTGACATGGCCTCTGGGGACAGGGTGGTTAGTGAGACATGGGAGGACAGTGCTGCAGCACGACACGCAAGTTCACACAGTGACTGGGCAACATTCCAATCTGCCAATGCAGGTGCTTTTGTCTTTGAGAATTGATGGACAACACAAGCTTATATTTCGGACACATGTTCACCAATGTACAGACTAAACCCACAGACATAACCAGAATATTCCCTATGAATAGTTTTTATATGTTAAATTCACCTACATTTCTGGCACTACACATAATATTGGGATGTTAGAGAATTATGATAGGTATTTGCACCTCAGGGAATTGGTGACAAATTACAGGGAAAGACACTGAATAAATGAGAGTTTGGGTGCTTTGATGAGATTGGAAATAATACAGCCTTCACAGTCAGCACCAGTCTTTTGGGCAGAATGCTAGTCATCTCTTCAGTACAGTACAGAGTCTATGACCAGAAGCACTGAAGCTGTTCTGGAGACTTGTGGTGGAAAAACAGAAACTGTGTTGTGATTTAATTAGCTTTGTCACCAATCTGTATGTACTGCATGTAATACAAAACAAAATAAATACTTGCCTTAGTATCCCAAACAATCTACTTTGTCAATGTTAATGAATATACTGTCTATGTAAGTGCATGTGGTGCGAGTGCATTTTGAACATATACCTCGTATGAGCGATGTGATGCCTAGCTTGGTTACGAAGATATTATCCAGCTCCTCACTGCCGGTGAACAGTTCAGCCACCACATACAGGTTAGGACAAACTGTTCTGGCCACATCCAGCAGGAACTGCTCAAACACAGCAAACCACACAGTGCAAGAGGGAAGAGACCAGACAGAGGAGAGGGGGGGGGGAGGAGGAGGAGAGAGACAGAGGAGAGAGGGAGGAGGAGGAGAGAGAAGGTGGAGGAGAGAGGGGGAGGTTATGTGAAGGGAAAGCAGCCAGTTATTGATAACAGGCCAGGTGACCACACCATGCAGTCATACAGTCCATGAGTTAGAGTAAAGAGGGGGTGTTTGGTATGAAGAGGAAGAATGCAGAACAATGCAGTGAAAAGAGAAGAAAGACACAAAAACACAGAGTTAGTTCATGCAGAAGAGTTGTACCTCGTACAAGGCTGCTAATTCCCAGCCGGTTAACAAACACATTGTCAATGAGCTCACTGCCTGTAAACAGTTCAGCTATCACATACAGATTGGGTCTGACCACTCGGGCTGCATCTAACATGGCCTAGACAAGACAGTCCAGCAGACAGAGAGACAGACAGGGAGAGAAGAAGGGTCTGCTGTTAGCAGAGTTACACTCCTGTACAGGATGCATCTAGCCTTATAAACACAGAGGTTTAGTGACAGAGGACCAGTCTGCAATCACATTACATTACCATTTCTTTTTAAACTCATCCGATTTAAAGCTACAAAATGCCACTTTTATTATGTTAAAATACAATAAAAAAACAGGATACAAACATTATACTAGCCAGTGTCCTCTCTCTGTTTTTCCTAATTCACCTGTGGCATGAACATGTAGTTGGGTAAGTTTGCATATACTCTTTCCTGTAGCTATGTCATAAAGATGAGGCCATAGTGAGCATCAGTGTTGTTTTGTTTCCAGGCTTTGCAAAGCTCAGTTTGTTCATTCTCAGGCTCGACAGTAAACTCCAACATCCAGGATACTCTGCAACTTCTACAGGTGCACCACTGAGAGTATCCAGGCCGGCTGCTTCAGATCTCACCACTGCTTTTCTATACAGTTTTTGATCGTACTCCGTTTGTGATGTTTACATGGAACATGAGAAGCCTGGTGACTGCTTTTATTGTATATGTGTTCATAAGACCCAGGTGTCTCATCATGCTGATGTTCCTCGACTCCTCAACATCTCAGACAACATCTCGTAGTCTTTCCAGTTCAATTACCGTCTGAACTCTGCTGCATGTACCACTCCTTACTACTCTGGATTTAGCTTCTTCATCAGATCACTAGTTCTGGAAAACTCTGCATTACCAAGGTCCATCTGCCACATGCCATAATATATTGGAGTACTATGGCTACTGTATTCAGAATAGGAATATAGACTGGATAACATAAGAGGGATACTCCAAAAGCTTCATCATATTTAGGATTCTGGTGCTTATGTAAACACAAGCCCACCAGATTTATGTATGTGGAGGAGCAAAAAATAAATAAACCACAGTCCCAACAATGACCAGATTGGAGTCAACAACTACTAACAATTACTTACAGTGAGTGCTTTACAGGATGCATTGCAATGTACATTTTTCTGCTCAATCAGTGTATTTAAGGACATCTACTTAACTGCATGATAATATGATAGCGTATGACCATACCTCAGCTACATGTAATGGTGTAGAGTGGCAGTTGTCCAGTCGGACTCCATTAAAATATTTGGCTGTGATTTCAGTGTATTCCTGCATGTGGGCCCACAGGTAGGGGCAGTCCTCAGGCCCATTGCCATAGCGCAGTTTGACACTGTCACCCCAGCATACCAGCTCCCGACGCACGTACACGTTGGAGCCTAGAAGTAGTATAGACACAGACCAATACTGATGCGAGGAATCACAATTTCATCAGTGCACACTGATCAACCTATATAAAGTAATCATGATGGACAGAGGGAGGAAGCCTAGATACAGTATGGTAACGTGTGTGCGTTTCAATTTCATTCCCTGAACCTGACTGTTTTCCAACAAGTGTAATATATCAACCTGGCTCAGCAAAGTTGCGCAGTGGATCGTCACCCATCACCCAACCGTTGTGAGCCAAGAAGTGACACGTCTTGTCCGGCTGCTCCAGCAGCTGCAGCTCCTGCTCCAGAGTCATGTCCTGATATGGGAATTTGAAATACCTGAGGCAGACAGATGACAACACTGAGATCCACTCTCACACCTGGCATGATTTGAGCAGACAGATTAGCATGTGACAAATAAAATCTTAAGATTTAGAGTCATGCTTCTACATATACAATTCTTGTGATCACATGTGTGATTACAAGTTAATGACACAGAATGCCAGGTGTAAACGGACTTATTGATGGAAGGCACAATAGATATTCACTCCTCCCATCCGTTCTGTATCTTAATTCCTCCCAGGAACTAAAGTTTCAGCACTGTACAGAAGTTCACACAGTAACACACAGACGTAGAATCCCACATGTTCCAATGCAATGCAACACAAAACTAATGGCAGTTTTTTTCCCCCAGCTGGCATCCATTTATACATTTATAACAAATCTGACCCTAAAAGTATGTGAAAGAAGTCTCCCTTCTACCTCCTCTCTCCTAAACCCACCTCTTTAAATCCATTACCTGGTAACCAGAGGGTTCTTCCTGCTAACAGGACCCAGTTTGGGGCCGTGGTCTGCCAGACGCTCGTACACTACGTTTCCCACAATACAGTTGGCAGCCTAGAGGAAAGAATAGGACGAGCATAATGAACACTGACTGATGCACTGCCACAGCATACATTATGCATTTTGGGAACCCTCAATTTGTCTACAATTCCACACTTAATGCAAATACACTGCTGTAATGCCGACAGTGCACAATTTTGGTAATTAGTATACAAGTAATAAATATAAATGACATGTCCAGTATCTATAATCAGCATCTCCTCCCGGACTCCACTGAAAGCCAACAGGTGTCAGGTTTGGCTCCAGCTGGCTCCCATGTGCACTCACACATGTCTGACTTTAAAGCTTGGTAATATTACTCTACTTATTGTTATTTATATACAGTAGGTGGCATCGGCAGTAACCCTGCCTGGTGGCATGTTACCTGCTCATGATGCTCGTGCATGATGTGGTGCTGTTCTTCATTCAGCTCGTCCAGTTTTTGTCTCAGCCAACCACAGCACTCCTCAATGTGCTGTGGCGACGAGCTATAGAGAGGTGACAGAAACACAAATTACCACTACTCTACATTCTGCTCAGTGCTGCATGCATACAGAATATGTAAACATAATGTACATAAGAGTACACACAAATAGTATAAACATGATTACTAACTGGAGCCTGTTCACACAAGTCTCAATGGTAAGAATCTGACTGCACTGCTACACAGTATGTGAGTTTCTGGTTTATGATTTATGGCTTACAATGGAATGTCAACCAAAAACGTTTAAAAAAAGTAATATCAGAAATACAATCATATGGTGAATATTATGTATTTTCATGGTTCTGTTCAACATTTGTTTCTTACTTTAAAATACGAGGCAATAGTGTCACACTTCAAGTGGTTTCCTGACATGTGTGATGTCAGATTTTAAAAGTAGAAGAGAACGATATTATGTAGTTAAAATTGTAACCCAACTAAATGGATTTATCAAGCAGGAATATTTATCTCCAAATGCATGTGAACAAAAGCTCATTGAGAGACTGCTTCAGTTAACAAAAGCAAGGGCCGTTGGCAGTGAACCAAGCACATGCTAGTTTCAAGTTTCAGTTAAATCAGTTTCTTGTCCTTTCAGCAGTTAAGAAGAGGAGACTTAAAGAGAACTACCATACAAAGCACTGTACATTTGAACAATAACAGTAGAAGCTTGTAGTTTTAAAATCAGACCTGTGAGGTACAAAAGTCTCCAGAGCAGAGTCCATGTCCAATGTGTTCCCATAACGACGGTAGTTCTGGTCTTGAATGATACTCAGGCCCTTCTTACCCCCGGTCTTACTATGGTCTGGCTTGGTGCCTAAAAACGCATACAGTACATGTCTGTAAAATCTCATCTAGATCGAACGTCTCAGTACAGCCACGATGATCTGTCACTGAACAGCCAGTGTTGCCGTCCATGTTGTCATGTTTGGAGTCCCTTTGGCACAATGGCAGGGAAACATGCAGAAAAGGTAAATACACAGGTTGAATACAATACAGTGGACACTCCTCATCAATAAACACAGATGATTGTGGCCGCATCTAAATTGACATCCATGTCAAACACTGCTAACCAGGGCTCTACATTAGCGGTTAAGATATTCAGTAAGAATTAGGATTGGGCAAAGGTAAAATATAACGTTATCATGATGTGTTCAAGTGTAATCTCGTAAAATGTAGTTTTGATGAGAACATTTAATAAATTGAGATGTTTTCACAATAATAAAAAATAAATATCTAAAATGGGATTATGAGTAGTTTAACTTCCCAACACTAGCTCTAAACAGCCTATGATACATCATTAAAACTACTAATGCCATAGCAAATATTTCAATAAAAATACAATCATTTATTTCTTAATCTGTTGAATTGTGTGTTTTAATATAAATAACCACTATAGATGGCAATAACAAAGTAAAAGGATAACATTTAGAATTTTTGAGAGTTTACACTGACTTCGTCTGGAGCCTTGCTACGCTTTTCCATTTCGGAAACCTAACTGCGGTAAAGTCTACAGTCTGGCAGATCAGATAAGCTTCTATTTGAATCAATACAGGTGTTTACAGAGTTCTGTGCCTGAACTCATCCTGTGTATATACTGAGGCTGCTGCTGATGAGCAGACACATTTTTGAAGTATCGCATTGTGTCGCAGTAATACTGATCTACAGTACAGACCATTTTGCAGTAGGGTTTTGAACTGCTCCACAGCCCGATCCACTTTGATCTGGTAGAACTCCCACAGCTTGAGCTGGGGATACAAGTCCTGCCACAACACACTCCGGATGGCCTGATACACAGAGAGGGAGGAGCAAACACATAAATGATCACGATTACAAAAATTAAAAAAATCAGCCTTTCTTACTACAGCTTCCATAGCCTGTAACATGCTGTTGCATTTACCGTTGCAAACACACAAGTTGTTCCATTCTTAAGTGTACAGTAAGTAAACAGTCAACTATAGCAACTTTCATTTCATTCCCATGTTTTTATTGGACCTACATCAGTGTCAGTAGTCTGGAAATCCTACTGAAAGCATGCAGTACTTCTAACAGAGTCAGCAACGAGAGTTATACTAATATGGTTCCTCTGTGATAACCCTTTGAGCATGTTGTGTGGACGTCACACTTACTCAGGCTATACTCATCACTAACCAGGACTCATGCCACAAACGGCACAAAGAAAAAACACTTAAGCTGACAACCTTTTTAACTCCATGTTACATTTTATCAAAAGTCAGTACTATAAAGTTGAGTGTAATAGTCTTTGTTGAATCTACATGGCAAGGCATGATGTTAAGACTATCATGCTGTCATGTGATCCACAAATCCCACTGGTTGTCACATGTGTATCCTCTACACCACTGTAGTGTGTGCTCATAGTGTGTACAGCTGTGCAGTGTGTGCCCATCTGAACTGAGTTTACTCACATTCAGATGGCTCTCATTGGTAATATCAGCAGGAAGTCCTTTAGCTTCATAGCGGCCCTCTGCTACTCTGGTGGTTAAATGCCAGATCGCTCTATCTAAGACCCAGGCTGGCCGCAGGTGGGGAGAGTTCACCAGGTTGTACCCACACTCTGGATGTTCTTTGATCCACACGCTGTTCGCAGCTGCAAAGAAAAAGAGAAATGCTCCTTTAGAGGTTAAACTGTCTTTGGGCTGATGAGTGCTGGAACACATACTTCAATATTGATGGCAACAATGGCGAGGATGAGGCAGAAAGGAATCCTTCTGAGAAAATGTCTACATTGTTCCCTAGATTGAAGATTACTGAAACTCCAATACAAATAAAAGATAATGGGAATATTAAACTGTTAATGCTAAGTGAAAAACTAATTTGAATTAGATTGCAATGTTCATCTTGCATCTGCATTAAGTATGCATCATTGAGATACCACGATTTCTCATGACTGTAGATCATGAACCAGCATTATTTAGATCGTTTGGAAATTGTTTTTTTTGGAGGAGTTTGTAGAGATCTACAGCTCTACAGATAGACTGGCATTTAGTCAGAGAGTAAATCCAGCCCTAAGTCAGTCTTTAACCTTTTAGTCAGGCTCGTTTTACTGCTTGACCTTTTCTGGGAAAGGGAAGGAGGATGAGGTGATTAGAGTAGATGGGTAAACGAGGACACCGTGCAAACATATGTTGCTGCAGAGTCCTTTTCAGTTGCTTTCATGTTAGTGTGTTCACTTTTCATTCATTCGATACATCCCATTTCATGCACTTAACTCAGCATGAACCCAAACCCAAAACAAGTTGGTGAAGGACTTTTCTGAGCTCTTGTGATTGATTACATCACAACGGTGTGAATATATATTTTCAGTTTTCTTTGAACTTGTATACAAATAAGTTCATGCGTTGGTGCTGTTGTTTTGACCATCTTGGTAATGGTTATTGTATTGTATTGTAACTTCAGCGTAAGGATGGGAGAAACTTTAAATCATGTCCAATCCGTGAAGCCCTTCATTCAGTGTGGTCACTCATCATTGTTCCCCCAGATGCCAGTGACCTCTTTAGTAATACTTCACAATGTGTGTGTGTGTGTGTGTGTGTGTGTGAGAGACAGAGAGAGACACAGAGAGAGAGACAGACACACAGAGACAGAGAGAGAGATAGAGAGAGAGACAGAGAGAGAGACAGAGAGAGAGACAGAGACAGAGACAGAGACAGAGAGAGAGAGAAAGAGAGAGAGAGAGAGAAAGAGAGAGAGACACAGAGAGACAGACAGAGACAGAGACAGAGAGACAGAGAGACAGAGAGAGACAGAGAGAGAGAGAGAGAGAGACAGAGCGAGAGAGACAGAGCGAGAGACACAGAGAGAGAGAGACAGCGAGGATCCATTTTGGGCAAGCTAATACTGGTAATGGAAACACAAATAACCGCGGCATGCTTTGACTCGGCGCAGCCAAAAGTATGTGTGTGAGCAAAGCCCAATGTGAAGCACAGGAGAGAGAAGAGGAGAGGAGATAAACTAACGCAACAGTAAATGACAGCAAGTGAAAAGCTGAAGTGAAACGAGTGCACATGAAATAGGTGAATAATTATAATGTATAAATCCCAAACGGCCCATGAAATAAGGAACAGTAATCCTACATTATTCCTTATAGCCCTACATCATCAACAATAATTAGTATTCTCAGAGGGATAGCGCTGGTATTTTTAGAAATGTTCAGTGAAGTTTTATGCAATATGGGATTGTTTGAGTTTTTGGCTTGTATGTCCACAGGTTATCTGTGTGTGAATAGATACAGTGACAACAAAAACGATTTTTCTTTATCTTATTTCTAAGTGGGACGAATGTTTTGAGTTTTGAAAAAAATATTTCCCATCATGCATCAGGTGCTACCACTGTAAAGAAAATAAGAGTATGATGTCTGTGTATTTTCATTTGACTTTCTGACACAGTACATCAAATCAAAGCTCAAAGGATCAAACTGATGAAGTTACCATGTTAGATGATCGGTTCATGATATTGTATTGGCACGTGTTCAGGAAAGAAATATAAAAATGGAATAAAAAAAAAAAAGTTAATTAGCCCCACATTGTTGTTCTGTTAGTTTCTTGTAACCAATTCCACCAGTCTGTGAACCTCAGTTTAACACTGCAGCTGTCAAACTAGCGGCCTACTGTAGGTGTAGAAATAGTCTGGGCTGCAAATACATAACCTCTGGAGTCAAAAACGTTTTCTTTAGTCTGATCTGACCTCGCCCCCCCCAGATAAACCAATGCAATGCAATGTCAATACAAAACAGGGTTAATGAACTCTGTAAATGGAAAGGCCCATAGGCTACTGACCTGCATTATCATCCTGTTAAGCCCTTTAACCGTTTATGTATCATGATCTACAAAAACTGCAATATATTCCATTTTAAAAAAGGTGCTCATTTAAAATATAAGAAACTTGAATATATTACCAGTGAGATAATAGACAATAGACTACTCTTTAAGAGGACGATTTACACAGCACACACTTTGCAGTATGACAACAGACTGTATGCATATTACATATTAAAGCCATGGTTTATAAAATGGATCTGATGAAAATCCTACAGCTCTTCCAAAAATTAAGAAGAAGCACTTTAATACCCACTAAACATTTTTCTAAGTGTGTTGTATTTCAGGCTGTAAACCAAGTGGAGCAAAGAGAACACACACATGAATAGATGCACACAGTCACTCACCAGTATGATTATACACCACATCTGTAATACACAGCATGTTCCATTCTCTCTTTAACTTCTCCATCAGCGCCCCCACATCTGCCCAGCTGTAGCTCTGACCGTTGGGGCTGAACTCGGGGTTAAAGCTAAGCTGGTCTGCCAAGGAGTAACAGGACCTGGACTCCCCGAGAGTCTGCAGAGGCGTGAAGTGGATCATGTTGTATCCTGTGAGAGAAACACACATACACACTAGTATTAACACAACTAACAATAATGATTGTGTGCTGACGTTGCCACAAGTACAAGTGTTTTGCATGTAAGAGCAGAAGCACAATTATCATATTTCCTCATCACATGCTTTGGCGCTTTTACTGGAGCAGGGTTGACCCCCACATCACTTTCATTTCTAAAGACAGATCCATTTTGTGTCACTGCATCCGAGGGAACGTTAGCTAGCTAACAACAGCAAAACGTCTCTACCTGATGATATGTGGTTATTGACGTGGTGATATTCAAACATAACTTTTCTTTTTTTTATTTATTCTTAAGCACATTTAAATATAAAAATAACTAGCTTTGTAAATGACCAAAAACAAGATATTTTTAATTTAATCTAACCATTTGGCAGGCCCACTAGATGGTTCTCTGAGACCCACCAATGGGCCCTGGCCGCCCAGTGGTTAAGAATAGCTGCTCTATATGTCTGTTCCTTGCCACCCATTTGCTGCACATTACCAAATCTGATCCTGCATAATATTTAATCAGTATGACTAGGATGATCTGTGAAAGCAGGCTGAGAACTTTTTGTTCCTACACCAATGGCAGTAAATGAAACGGATTGCAGTTAACTGAGGCATGACGCTTTGACTACTTCCAGTTTGACGAAGGAGTGAAAGATGCGGTGTTTTATGTACAGCACAAATCCAAACGGGTTCAGTTGGAATATCGCAGCCAATGTTTTGGGACGAGCAGGACACATGTACAGAAACAATGAACTTTTTTGCTTATTCAAGTGTATTGCTCTACTTAAATTTAAACAACAAGCGTCATCACTTGAATTGGTACATTTACAAGCGCATCCAGGCATTGGCGTTAAAAGGTGAGGACTAAAATAGCAAGCTGTCAACAAAGACTGGCAGTCAATATGACCGAGTGACCTCTCAGGTTCAGCTGGAGGGTCAAAGTCATTCTTACAAGGTTTTTTTTTTTTCCCCTGTAGTGACCAACCACTGGGTGTATGGCAGTAACCCATACCAACAGAAAATGTAAAAAACATGGACACACACCTGACTCCTTGGCTACTCTCAGTCGGTCTGGCCAGTCATCCAAGTGTCCCAGACATTTGGAAAGGTAGGTCTGGATGGTAATGCAGTCTAACGGGAGGACGTGATTGTCTGCTCCAACATGAAGGACTGGGTCGACTACGACGTATCCTCCTCCTGAACGCTCTATGTTTCTACGGGAAAAGAAATGTCAATAAAAAAAAATTATATAGTAAAATACTTGACAAAGTGAAGGTGAAGTAGAATTTCTCATTACCAGTTAACAAGTGTACTTAATAGTATCATACAGTGGCGGAGCGGAACAGAATTACACAGATTCATTCATTGTCATTCTACAACACAGGGTTGCACAACGAAATGCAAGTTATAGTCTCTTTATAGGGATGTCACAAGAACCGATACTTTGGTACCAAGTCGATGCCAAAATTCTGAAAACGTGACATTACTCGTGTTTCTACAGTACACGAGTACCGGAGGTACCGGGGGGCATGAGTCTAACGGCGTCCCGTTGACACGTTAAAATTAGAAGGGAAATAAAACATTTAAATTGTGATTCTGCTAATTGGTTCCTAAAGCACACGGGTAAACTGGACAGCAGGTTTTCTCCTCTGCTCCCTCTCTCCCTCACGGCTGTTTGCACACACTGGAGTTTGTGTGATTATTTATTCATTAAACTCACTATGACATATATTTCCCTGATAATGCTACATTGTAAACGACACAAATCCGAGTTGAACTCAGCAGCTAGTTAACGTTAGTTGTTAGCTGTTAGCAGCCAGCTATTGACTTGTATTAAGGTGCGTTCAGGCTCCATTCAGTAAAAATGTGTATTGGGCGTAGGTAAAGTATAACGTTACATGATGCGTTTAAATGTAAAATCCCTATCCCTTTCTGCCACACAATAAAAAATGTCCTTGAATATCCTTTGGGCTCTTTGCAGATACCTCTTCTCACAAACACTATTGATGCTAGGTAGATTTGTACCAACGATGTTCTGTGCAGCTGTAATCACCTGCTGCAGAGCCTCCTGTCCTGAGCCGTGCTCTCACTATGCCATCATGTTTCAGTCAGGAGGCTTTTTATTGCTCCTCTGTAAAAGTTAACAACAACTTGGCCGGGGGATTTTGCCTTCTTAAGTTCCCTTAAAAAATACAACAGTTTCTGAGCTTTCTTCACTAAGATGGAGATATGTGATGACCACGTCAGTGGTGAGAGTTTCCACTCCTCGCTCACAGAGCTGTTCGTCCCCTCCGCTCAATACCGCGCTAAACAGATTTCACCCCGCTTTACTCATTTGTTCCCTACTTTCTCCAAAAAAGCTATTTTTTTTAATTAAATTAAATTGAGGTTTCCGAATGAGGCAATGTCTGTCATCATGTCGACACCACCCTAAAATGTTTTTATATTTTATATTTGAATGAATTAAATATTATTGAATAAATAATATTAAATTAATTAATCATATTAAATGTGTTAGTCTTTTTATTTAATTTTTTATTAAATCAACCTTTTTTGATGAATATAACTTGTCAGTTGTGTTAGATTGCTGCTGGACCGCCCTGTTAAAAGCAGTTTTCTGAGCGCAGTGAAGATTTTGTTTTTGAAAAGGCTAAACGCCAACAAATATGGATGGAAGCAGAATATTTGGTTGGATAAATACATGCTTAGAATTGATGAAATGATTACATCCATCTTATTTCAATAAATGTTGACTTTTGGACATCACTCTGGAGTTATTTGAAATGTTTGGATCACACAAGTCTGAAACAATCCTACGCAGCCACCACTGGAATGTAATTCTACAAATATTATAATACTAATAATATTAGTGAAGCCTAATTTTTTTTATGCAACTGTGCACAAATACTGGGTTTAAACAGAATGGACACGCATTACAATTCCAATGTCAAAAAACTAAAACTAAACGTGACTGACATCCCGAGCCAAATCAGATCACCCAAAAAAGGTAAAGATTCTGTTTGACTCCAAGGTGATCTCTGCGTGTTTAGCACCAAACAGGATGTCCAATTCCTGAGTTCTCACGAGCGCAATATAATAATACATTTTCAAATGTTGGAAATAGCCTGGAGTCCATTATCAGGAGCGTCTTACCCATATCCAAAGTAGTACTGATAGGACCCGGCAATCTTGAGGTCCAGGGAGCAGAACTTATCAGAGTCATCCTCCCTTCCCGTTGGGTAGCTCCACGCCAAAACACGGAAGTGGTTTCGTTTAAATTGCTGTCCTTCAAGTGGATAGTTGGTATGCACCATAACCCTCCTCCCCTGAAGGCTGGGACCCAGGCGGAACTGGAGCTCAAAACCTGAGGAGACAGAAATGTTTTGATTAATTGCTTTATTTCAGCACATGGCATTCATGAAAGACCAATCTCTGAACCCATCGGCTATATCCGGATCTTCTGTGTGCTGCTCATTGTTTCCATTCCGATTAGCAACTTGAGAAGCAAGAATGGAGTTGGAGGTGAGAGACGGGGTCGATGACTGGATAGTTTCACAAGTAGTCTTATGAAGCTAACAAAAAGAAAAATCGTCATCAGACGTTGGCCAATGTGTTCCGTGTTTTTTGCTCTCCACATGGACTGTTACCTAGTGGCCTCAGGCCACTAAAATATGATGTAACAATTCTATTACTGGGCTCTTCCAGACATTTACAACTATTCTTTTTAATAAAAAGAATACAAATAGACCAGGTGTTGGAGGTCTGGTTGCTGTACAAAGCTGGTGGTGAGCTTGTCTTTAAAAAGGAGAATAGCTGGTCCACCTTAAATGTTTGTCCACCTTAAGTGAGCCTGGACTGTTGTTGTTGCTAACTTCGGGGCTAACACCCGTCACTTTGATCAGCAGGACTAGTGGCTAGCAAGACACGGGAGCTTGGCTTGGGGAGTCGTAGCATTTATTCACCGACAAATAAACTGCACGCACAATGCTCTGCTAAACACAGCTATAATGCTACTGCTACTCACCTTCACACTGTCAGAGACTGAAGCAGATCCCATCAGACTGATTCGTCTGTCTGTCTGTCTGTCTGTCTGTCTGTCTGTCTGTCTGTCTGTCTGTCTGTC
>CALSCE010010655.1:689356-726096 GCA_943593645.1 Bovichtus variegatus | reverse complement strand
GTCTGTCTGTCTGTCTGTCTGTCTGTCTGTCTGTCTGTCTGTCTGTCCCTCTCCCTCTCCCTCTCCACTAGCACCGTTCACCATCGGAGCTAGCACTAATGATGTGTATTGAGGTTTTCACTTTGTATTGATGATATTGGATCGTTGAATCGATCGTTACACTCCTACTGTTTATCTGCATTCAACCAAAGCCTGCTCAAATGTGACTGGTCAATACTACTCTGACTACAAACAGAAACCAGAATGCTTCAGACATCAAAATCCTGTCCCGTTGCAGACAAATACTGCATTCATATACAGATGTATCTTTGTAGAGATTAATGAGAGACAATCTTGTAGGTTTAAATTTCTTATACAACATCAGGAGGATTCGTCCCCTTCTGACTCAGAAGGCAACGCAGGTTCTTGTCTCTTGTTATCTCACGCCTTGATTCCTGCAGCTCCTCCTGGCTGGACTTGATACATGAGCCATCCGACCTGTACAGCTCATCCAGAATGCTTCAGCCCGACTGGTCTTTAACCTCCCCCAGTTCTCCCAAAGTACACCTCTCCTCCTCCCTTCACTGGTTACCAGTGGCTGCACCAATCGGCTTCCAGACTCTGGTGCTGCAGTGAATGGATTAGTCCTTCCTACATCCAGGCCATGGTCAAACCACACACCCCAGCTCGCTCACTTCGCTCGGCATCTGCCAATCTGTTTCACAGACTGAAAACACACCTGTTTCCACTGCACTTCAGTCAATAAAAAAATAAATAAAAATAATAATAATGTTGCACTTTTGCACTTGGTTGGCTTATTTGAAGCTATTGGTTAAATTTTTATTCTATTGTTTCTCGTTGTTGCTCTTACTCTGGTTTGTCTTATTTGAAGCTATTGTTCTACACTTGTATGATTTCACCTATTTGAAGCTGATGTACCTGCAAGATTCTCACTGTTTAGAGTCATATCCTCATGATTGCTTTGGACAAAAGCGTCAGCTAATTGAACTATCATGTAATGTTATGGTTGTGCCATTATTGTTCATGTGAATATTGTCGCTGAAAGTTTCAATTTCATTGAAGAAACTCTATAAGCCTGGTTATTTACTTGCTTCCTCACCAATATTTATTGCCCTTTGATAGTCTCAACAATAGTCATGTAACACACACCACACACACCACACCACACACCACACACACACACCCTCCAGAGCCTGGACCACTGAAGGTTTGTCTATATATAGTCCAGTAATTCCCATCAGGTTCACAGTGCTGTAAATGTCAAATGGTACACTCCCTCCAAGACCACTACATACTCCTCCACACGATGCATGGATGGAGGCCGACAGTCCTCGAGAGCTCCATAACTCTTTGTCCTCATTAAGCCACACCCACTTTTGAGTGATCAAATCAAAGCACTGAATGATCTCATCAGTCCTTCTCATAATTATAAAATATCTCATAATATCCCACCCACAGTACCTTTTGGAAATGTTGTCAAAGAAGCTTTAAATGCTGGTGAAACTGCTCTTTCACTGGGATTAAGAATTGAATCAGCTTGATGCTCGACGCTTCACTTAAAATCACCAAAACAACATTTTTTCAATCCACAACAAAATTCTTGCTGCATTACTTCCTGAACACAATAGGACTCTAGAAAGCATACCCATAATTCACCGGAAAATCAGTCCACCACCAATATGTGTTTAAGTATAAAGTAAAAGAAAATAAGCATAAATCTTAGTAAAGAATTTGACAGGCTGAGCAGCCTCCCTAATACATTCAGAAACACTTGGTTTAAAAGAAGCATTACCTTGCTCAAGTCTGAACAGGGTCCTCTCTAAATTCTCCTTGTCGTTGAGCATTAGGACTCGAATCTGCTTCAGGTGTTGAGGCAACATCTTGAGAAGATCTCCAAAGTAAACTGACCCCTGGCCTCCTGTATAAAAAGAAGAAAATGCAGGTTATTAAATAGTTTTAACCATTTACCTACCACAAAACACATTCTTAAATTATCAGACCAAGTCTTTTGTTTCAAAACTGTATGAAATAGTCCCCCAACTGCACCACATCCCTTAACCATGAGGAAATTGCTCAAATCAGTGGATTTCCACATTGCTAAGTACCGCAATGGATTGGCAGCATGTTGGCACTGACAATGTATTTGTGGCACACTGGCCTTGCACTCAAATTGCCCTCAGGTTGTACTCTGTCCAATGGAAAAACTTCCAAACGGTCTTGCACACTATAGTGTTTGTGACATGTGTGAAGGATTAAAATCCTGAAGAATGAAAAGAGGTAGGAAATCCAACCCATTGTTGCAGTCTTATAACAACCTTTCAATACCATTAAAGACTCGTACAGTAGGCCTGACTTAGCGGTAGTTATTGAAAACTAGAGGACAGGACTTTCAAATTTGATTTAAAAAAAAGGTATTAAATCTCTTTTGTTGCATAAATTATATGGCCCAATCCAGAGTTGTTTGTTTGTCAGATACTCCAAGTAGTGCCAACCTTTATTTTTCATTACATATACCCCACGTAGTGAGAAACAGCAAAGCTATGCTTATTGACCACACTGATACAGACTGATCCTCTTTAAAAAATAAACGCATTTTGTGGAACAGCTACATTTGGATGGCTGTGGCTCAGGAGGTGGAGTGGTCGTCCACGAGCCAGAGGGTTGGTGGTTCAATCCCCAACCTCTGCAGTCAGCATGTTAAAGTGTCCTTGAGCAAGATACTGAACCCCAAAATTGCTCCCAATGGCATAGCTAACAGTGTGTGTGAATTGTCATCTCTGATGAGCATGTGGCCTCTGTGTGTGAAGTGCTTCAAGTGATCGCAAAGATTAGAAAAGCACTATATAAATGCAGATTTCATGGATGTGTCAAATTTAACAAGTCATCGTGGAAAGTTTGTGAAATCCTGACACCATATCTTAAACTCTAAATGCACCAACCAAGTTGAACAGCACACACAATTTGAAAGTAATCAACAAGTACATGACACTAATAGCACATAGAAATTTACCAAATATTGCTAACTTGAAACTAAACAAGATTTGTTTAGGCAATGAGTTGATTGGCACACGCATTGTGCAAAGTGTTGTAACACAGCACAAGGAAGTTAGTCTTAATACTTCTCCTAATACCTTACCATGAAGTGTGTACTTCCTTTCAAACTGATTTTGGACACACACGTCCCTCAGTCAGTCTGGTGGTAAGCTAGCCTCATAGGCGGGAGCATTTTAACTTAAATTAATGTAAATGTACATTTTACTACACACAAGTTAACAGTAATGTTCAAACTGAATAATCAAACTTGCAACTGATTACAAATGATGATCTGTTAAACCTCTGGCACAACAGCAGTAGGTCCTAGAAGATTCTGATTATGAAAGCGTTTCATAAGGCAACATTAGCTACCTTCGTTATTATGCAAGTTTCTTGTTTCAAAACAACTGAGAATGTATTTCTGATACTTTATACTTCTAATCCACTAAATGTCCATGTCACTCCAGGACAAATATAGTATTACTGCAAATATTGTACTTTATAACAGGGCAGCTGTGGCTCAGGAGGTAGAGCGCATTGTTCACTAATAAAAGATCAGCGGTTTGATCCCCTGCCCCTCCAGTCCGCATGTCAAAGTGTAGATACTGAAGCCCAACTTGCTCCCAAAGTCTGTGCCATGGTGTGTGCGAATCATTGATGTTTAATAAGAACTGGATATAGTCCTGCTGCTCAGCCAATTTGTCCAGTCCAAAAAATCTCCCTGCAGCCCAAAAAGCATTTTCTCCATAGGGCCACCATCAAAAGAGACATCAGTAAAACTGTTGCCAGGACACTAAACAAGGTCAATTATGAGTCTGTCTATGTATATACCATGCAAGTCATATTGTATTAACAGAGGTGAAGGATGAAGTAGTTAAAATTGGCTCTGCATTGACCAACTAGAAAATTAAAATGTTCCTTAAATTGCACATATGCATCATGTCATGAATGCACATGTTATGACATTTTATATAATAGGCCTATATAATTTGTTATAACTAATGCTAATTAGTATCTTATCAGTAATTCTGATAGGGGCCATTATGTATAATAAACATTTACTTTTGATATTATTAGTAAATGTTGCTGATATTTCTGTTATTTTATTTAATACACATTTTTAAAATCAGGACTTTTACTTATTATGGTGTATTTCTATAGTGTGGTATTACTACTTTTATTTCAGTAAAGGACCTGAATACATCATACACCCCTGACTATCCACAAACTACAACTGACTATTTGCACTATTTGTTTGTTTCCCTTACAGTGTGCAATCAGAAACATTAAGAGACTGTATTCTACAGTGTGCAATCTGATGTGCAAGGACTACAGTTGAATTGCCAGATTAACATAAACAAGTAACTAAACATGCTTTTAGAAGTGGAGATACAGTAACTGATTCCTAAACATAGACTAGCATGTCTTCATATCACAGGCACTCAAATGACAAGAATCTGATTCCATAGACGTACTGTTTTATAGGATTTCATTCAAGCAAAATCACATAGGAAAACAACATTTACATTTTTTTTGCCAAGGACTTCCTGGAACTCCCTCGTCGACAGCAGAGGCCCTGGATAGTACTTGAACAATAGCTCAGCAGTAGCAAAGACTCACACACAGGACCAGATCATGCTGTCAGATCTTTGGGTTTACTTGTGTAATATTTGGAGGGAGCAGGTTAATGCATCCAGAGTCACTGAACCCTCCCTCTGAGTCTGCGCAGTGCACGGCTCCGATCAGAACAAGGTCAGGAATCCAGCCGTTAATGTCACACTTTCTATTTATAAAACTCCTCCGACCACTGTTTAGCTTTCTTTGCACTTCGGGAAAACAGAGAGATAGACGTACAATATCAAGATGACGGTAGACAATGATTCGCCTGGTGGTGCAGGAACCTGCAAAGCTAATGTCCCGATTGTGGCTGGACTCCAAATTCCATTCAAAAGACTGGCCATTTAATGTTGCCTCGTTTGCTAGCGTATACTTATTTCCAACAAAACATAACACAAAGCCCTCATTTAATTGTTACTAACCACTTAACAATTCGGCATACATACATTTTACCAATGGCACTTTATTTCAATAAAGCAACACAATTAACTTGTGGTTCATCTGATACTTCATACAGTCGGCCCCAACCAGAATGCACTGTGGGCGGTGCCGGCAAGTTGACATTTTATAGAAGAAAGTAATGCAGGGTGGGTCATATTAATTTCGAACTTGAGAATGGGTATAAATATATAACGTTATCATACGGTGAAAATAGGCACCTCCGTCATTACGCAAGGAAACGTTGAAAACGTTAATCTATGGACTGAATTTTGAATGGTTATGAACAGTCGTTGTCTCAAAACAAGCGTCATTTTCCCATATTAGGATGTAAAGTTGAATCGCGAAGCGCAACGTGAAAAGCGTTAACGCTACATTCATTATAGAGCTAAGCTTATAACAGTTAGCTCAATTTATGTCAGCTAGCTAACGTAACTTAGCTAGTAATCTATCTTTCGACCTGCCAGCCACTAGCTGGGGATAGACCACAACTCGGAGAAGCTTAATAATATTTGACAATAATACACGACAATGCAAAAACATTTTTTGAATATACATTCCCACTCACCTGTCAGTTGTGTCTTCAGTGAGTCACAGGAACAGGAGGACATGTAGGAGACAGCTCTGTTTATCCTGACAGTGGCTGGAAAGAGGGGGCGTGGCCCGCAGACCGGGGGTCTTTACCGTAATAACCCGAGTAGAACCGAATCATTCAATTAAATGTAATAATACAGGCGCTCGCTGTATTTATGTAAGCGAGAGACGTGTGCTCATTGAGTGACCATGCCACTGACAGCCTCCATGCATCCTGGAAGCATCAGCCAGCCTTGGACTGTAACCACCAGTAGTCCTGAAGGAGTTATTTGGTGAATTGCTCATTGGAACTTCAGTGGTGGTTGTTGAAGCACTGAACAATGTTATTAACATGTTGCCACTTGCATTTGATTTCAAACCCTCAACCCCAGTCACATAGCTTCTAGATTGACTCTATTTCTGATGTGCACATAATCAGGATGGGTTAGTTGTGAATTGACACGATCATGTTTTTCTTACCGTGAATTTTCACAACCTTTTAAACGGTAAACAGTTTGTCAAATATGTTTACGAAGTCTGACTTAGACTATGTGCTCTGCTGGATTGCAACAGTATGTGTGGTATACCGGAAACATCTGTGTTATTTCATATATTTTCAGCTACAATTTATTAATTGTAATAGGAAAATGCTGCCAAATGCTCATTCTATTGCATCATTTCTGTTGTGCAATTTCTAAGATTTACCACACACACACACATACACACACACACACACACACACACACACACACACACACACACACACATAAAACAGACAGAGTTACATAAGATGGCACTGCAGTGCAGTTGTTGTGCAGACAGAGCGCAGCAAACAGGGTCTGCACTCAGAGCACCAGTTAGTAGCATAATACCAGGTTATGTCATCCATTGACAGAGACAAAATACATCAAAATATAATCTGAAATTGTAAGGGAAAAACCTCTGAGTTTCTGTAATCAGATTATTGTTACTGATCATTTTTTTTATTAACATTACTAAAATTATATCGCAATTGTCTCATCTCATTCACTGTATCTTTCAACATCACAACCAACCGTCCAAGCCAAGCCTTGTTCATTAAGGTTCAACCGACACATTTGATCAATACTGACATTTTTAGACATTAGTCACAGATTGCATTGACTATATTTCATACACTAACAAACAAATGCATGATATTCCGTGTATTCAGTGATTATATAAGGTTATTTTTGTCGAGTTGAAAAGCTTCAGAAAAAGATAAAATAAAATAAAATGTTTATACATGGACCCTAATATACACATCTCGGGGAAATGGATTGTATATACAACAATAACCTCTGAAGTCAATACATCAAAGTTTGGGGAAGATACATTCATGAGTATCTTCAGTGGTACTTTGGAAAAATTGGAAGAATTCAAAATCTATTAGAACAACTTGAGGCCAACTTTCGCCTTTGACAGCAATTTAAGTTCTGAATCAAACAACCTTTTGATGAAAAAGTAAGAAATGTGTTCAGACAACAGCCTCGTTTTGCATACAAGAGAGGAAAAAATATTAAAGACATTCTAGTTTCTTCAGATTTGAGAAGCTGTCCAAAAGTCCACGATGACCTGGATTCTCCGTGTTACAGATGAGCTCATTGCAACAAAACAACTCTAACTAAAGAGCTCAGACATCCCCATCCAGCACAGACCTTTAATGCATGACTTGTCCCACAGCCGGGTGGTGTATTTATTAAAATGTCCCTGTGGTTTGATGTGGAAAGATGGCAGGACAATGGAAAATTCAGATTTCAGAACACAAAAGCACTATTTGGAGACAGGGTCTAACCTCTCCTGTCGCAAAACCTTTAATTATCCAGAACACAGCCGCACTATTTCTACTCTACCCTTCCAAGAAACTTAGAAAGTGCATCGCTATAAGCCAGGTATATGTGAAACGTAGAGCGTTTTGGGTACATTAAACTCAACACACTTTCGCCACATGGACTTAATGAACAGCTAAACCTTTTCCTTACAAATAAATGTAACTGTTATTATTTAGTTTTGATACAATTTGTTGGAAATTCTACTGGAATTTGATTGTTGGCTTGTTCTTTTGGCTGGATTGATGTATTTCAATTTAACCACAAGATGGTGACATAGTGACGTGTAAAGCGGACCGTGGTGGCAATACAGGTGATCGAGATGATGACTTCATCAGCAATGATACGCGCTGTCCCTTTAACACAACCAGTGGGAAATCTTCTCCACACACAGGACAAATCCAGACTATGTGTGCACACTCAATCTGGAGAAGCTGAGGTACACTGTGTTGACACTGTTTGCAGCTTTTTTCTGATTGAACACTGTAGTGCAGTATCAGCGTAGTGCATTCACACTGGGACAACTAAAAACACTAGCATGGAAGTACAAATGAAACTCCTCAAAGCTGTTATAACCTTCAACAAACTGTAGCCTGAGATGCTCCACAGACATGGCACAACACACATTAATAAAGTATTGAACTCCCTGAAAAGCTTAAATTTGGCCTGCTGCATCTCCATTGCAAATAAAGAATTGACAGCCCTGTATCGCTTCCTGTACAAAACACATTATTACATAAATAACTTGTTTACTAGCTAATATTGCATTACATTAGTTCTCAGTTATATTTTATATTTTCGAATTGGGAATATGAGTGCACATACTGTATGCTCCCAGCAGTGCATGATATCCAGCAGGAGCTTTTAAAAATGTGTTTGTTCCCATTGGGTACAACAGAGGTGAAAAACCGTGTGGCTCCTACAAGGACTGTTAATGTGTCTGCGTGTCGACGGGGGAGTTTGTTGGTTTTTGTTTCACAAGGATTCACAAGACTGCAGAATGCTCCCTTTCAAAAACATTTCTCTTTAACTCAATGAAAAAGAGAGAAAAGAATAAGAAAACGGTTTGTGGAAAAGGGACTCATTCCTCGTGAAACAGACAGAATCTGTAGTCGTAGTTTTTGTACTCGGCACGTGTGCAGAAAAATGTGTGATACACTGATTGCTGAGTTTGTTTCTTTCCTTTTTCACCTCACACTTGTTATTCCCATTATAACCAACCCTCATTGTGGTACAACAACTTCACTCTTTTCTGTCTTAGATGATATGTATCAGATTTTATTTAACTACATAAATGTCTTAAAGTCTTAATTCCACTGCATCTATTAAAATACTCATCTTAACCTACTGCATATTTCCTTAAAAGGTTTCTCTTAAAACACCTAATGGATAATATAAAAAAAACTAAAAACATAGAAAGTACCTAAACCACACTTTCAAAATCATATCACATTTAACCAAATGATGGTAGTGGGGGACAATGGATGAAGCCGGGAGACGGCACAGGGCCCAGGCACATGTGGCTCCATGGCTCCTGGCTCTGTACACTGTGCAGCCACAGAGCTGGAGACCTATTGTTCTGGGTAACTCTGTTCTTCAACTCATGTCCACATGTCTATATTTACAAGGTGTCCCTTAACTACACACTGAATCTCTGTTGGTCAGAATCTGAATCAGAATCAGAAAACCTTTATTCGTCCCACAGTGGGGACATTTACAGCGCTACAACAGCAAAGAGACAGTGCAGATAAAAGGGCAATATAAAATAAGGACAAGTTAGAATAAAGAAACAACAACCGTGGTAAGTAAGTAGCAGGTTAACATAATACAGTAAGTGAACATGGGAGAGTAATACACTCGCAGACAGTAATAACAATAATACATAGTAAAAAAGGATGTATTGCACATACGTATGGCATATAATTGTATTGCACAATAATAAATAGTAAAGGGCTGCTGCCCTGTAGGTGTAATTGACCTCTGACCCTGATGAGTCCTGTAAAGGTATAGTGTCTGACAGTGATGCTGATAGTGCTATATTGTACATAAGTTCATGGGTAACTGCTGACATAATGACGTTTACATTTCAGTGCGTCACTGTATTTTTTTACTGTCTGCCGGAGATGGACTTGGATGGATGCTTGAATGTGGCTCTGACTTTGTCATCTCTCTGCTGCTTATTAAATCAACACACTTCATCATTACTCTTAATCATCATGCTCACGGTCGTCGCAGCCAACCATGTCACAAGCCAAAGTGTTTGCTGTCAGAAAGTCTATGAATCTGTTTATTTTAAAGGTCGCATGAACATGTTTCAGCTTACCAGAGGAACCTACCTCCTGGAGAACAACGCTGAGCAGTGCAGCCACTTTGGATCAGTGGCCACAGTCAGAATTGCAGGTCATGTGACACTTTGAGGAAGAAAAAAGACTGTTTTCCAAACCCAATCTTAGAAAAGACACAGCTGTAAAACAATGAATGCATTTTTTGCTGAATGATCACAATTTGAGTTTGGTCCATACTGTTTGAGAGCCATATCAGTCATGCCATGTGCTGGGCCAGAGAAGGGCTCTGATGCTCCTGCTCTGTGGGCCCAAGACCACAGAAGCCTGAGGAACTTTTTCTGCATATACGCCTGGTGGGCAGCGTTCAGTGGAATGTATTGGGCCATTTGGGATGCAGTTGAACAGGTAAAAGGTAAAAAGAGCCGACTTAAAGCTCCCTAGTCCTGGTTTAGTTTATACTAAATTTAATTATAATGTATTGTTTTATATTATATGAATTACATTTTGATGTTATATATTGTATATTCATTTTCACAAGATAAATTCTATGTTATACTATTATGTATTAAGTATGATAGCTTTAAATGAAACCTCCACGTGATAAGGTAATAAAACCTGAAACCTGCCCCGGAGTGAAAAGTCATATCTGGATGTTCCAATAGTTCATCCTTCAGGTTGTAAAACTACTGCAATAATACACACACACACACACACACACACACACACACACACACACACATACACACACGAGGGAGGAAAGATATTGCACACAGTATATAGTCACACTTGGAAATGTGTCCTGCTGCTGCAGAAGAGTGGTGAGTCAGTTTTTTTTTTTACCGCCGCTGGCCCACCAGGGCCTGAAGTTTCCGAAGAGTCTTTTCGTCACTGAGGCTAAATCACATCTTCAATTATCCATTCAGTTTCAAAATATTGGAAGGTTAGTCACAGGTTATATCAGTTACATGGGATTGAGTTGTAGTGTGTTATACTATGGAACCAACTCTTACAATATGCTCCTCTCATGTCGATTGTCAGAGAATGATGTAAATGTGTGTGTTGTAAGTCTGAAACAGAGTGTACTTGTATGCAACAGGATGCTGACTCAACATTGGACATGTCAGAGTGGGACTGAGACAGAGAAAACTGACTGTACATACTGAATTCACTTGTTTCCAAACAGCTTGTGTGAGTTATCCGGTCAGTGTCAGCAGTGAGCCACATTCATGCTGGGTTTTTCATTTCAGACTTTGAGGCCACTGTGTAGCGGCTGATCCTTCATCCTGAAGATGTCTGCTTGGGGCTTGTGTTGTCTTCTCTTTATCTCTGTCTTGGTGTGCTACTGGGTGCCAGCAGGCTGCTATGGCAACGGCAAGGTCACCAAAGTCTGTGGCAGCATGGAACCCCTCCACGGTGTCCCAGGTCAAACCTCTCAAAGCCACTACCGCCTAGAAGCCAACACCACCACGTTCAGTCCCGGAGATCGGATCCAAGGTAAGTAAGGACTGTGACAAGTCAGACGTCCAAACCCGACACTGCCAATGCATGCTAATCAAAACCCAGTGCTGGGACTTTCACATTAGAAAGTGAAAAATATAATGTGCTGATTTTTATCTAATCTTTCCATACTGTCAAAGTTCATCCTATTAACAAAAACTGTTTACTATAAGCTCTTAAATATGCAGTACTCTGAAGGGAAGAAGTAGGTGAGCATATGCTTTTGCAATTGTAACAAATTAGGGATGAAATAAAAAAATTTATAAAACTTTGACCCAACTAATCAAATGTGAGACTCCGTTGGAGATTAGACCTGGTCAAAATACTAATAAAATAATGTCTTAGTACAAGCTTCATAAATTGTTAGTTTAGAACCAAGTGAATATAAATTATTGATAATGTTGAAATTATTTTCTTGAACTTTTTGATTTTTTTAAACACCCTTTTCCAGTCGTCCTGTCCGGAACATCGTATTTTGAGGGATTTCTGCTTCAGGCCAGAGATGCAGCCAATCAGGGCTCAGGATCCACAGTTGGCACCTTCACCCTGACCAATCAGGAAAAGACGCAGCTACTCACCTGTAATAAGCACCAGGTGTGCATACACACACACACACACGCACACACGTGCACACACACACGCACATAACGACACACAGATAGTAGTAGTGATGATGTACTGAAGTTTACAATCCAAACCAAAAAGGAACAAAAATCAAATAGTAAAAAGGTCAAAATCCAGAGAGGTAACACTCAGATAATTAGAAATGATTGAACAAAATGTAAAATATCCGAACAATAAAATTTAAAAACTGTGTTTGTGTGTGTGTGTGTGTGTGTCCAGGGTTCAGCAGTGAGCCATACAAGTGCTGCCAGACAGACAGAGGTTGTCGTCGTCTGGAATGCTCCTACAGATGCTCCCGAACAGGTTCAGGTTGTGTGAGTTTCTTTCTTTCTTAATGCTCAGTCAAAGCTAGTTCATGAAACTTTAGTTGAAAAGTGTTTTCTAACACATAAGGATTACGCTATAAAAATAGTGTGACTCTTGCCTTTTGTTGCGTTGCGTTGTTTTATTAGTTACACCTGTGTTTGCATCAATACGCTTATTAGATTTTGATAAACCTTATTTGTCAGTGAACATTTTAATCACCTAACAGTGAAAAGTAAATGTATGCTGAAGTGTTTGTATGCCAGTGTGACGGTGTGTTAATCCTGGACTTGATTTTAAAGGTGTGTATATTACTTTAGAATGCATGTGTATCTATGGGTATATTTTCCAGGGTGACTGTAGTTGCCCAATACAATGTATTTTGGGTGAAGCTGCTTGGACCAATCATCTATCAGCATGGTGTTACTCCCCACCCACCTCAGTCCGACACTACACCTCCTCTAGTGCAACCTACAACCACCCCCTCCACCCTGCCTGGGCCTGTGAGTGGCACAACATTTGGACTTCTGATGAGAATGCAGCAATAAATAAACTTTAATGTGAAACGAGTGTAACAAATTAGCACTAATACCCCCCCCCCCCCTTAAGTTTACCTCTGAGGGATGTGGGCAATCAAAATCGTGCCTGTTGGATCCTCCAGGCTGTGATCCAAAAGAAGATCCTCACTGCTTCTTCCTGTCCATGACTACAGGGGTGCCAGACAAAATGGTTTGACTCTTAAATTTTTCACTTACTGGTAAAATGAACACAATTAAAGGTGCTACGTTCAGCATTCAAACATGAGATAGTGTGTGTCAGCAAGGTGCATTTGTCTTTACCAAGCGAGGTAAACAATGAGTTTTCACTCTCTTGTTTCTTTTGTTAAGACAAATGAGGAATACTAAGTATTGATAGTGTACAGTAATGTCAAATATTTGTTTCTCTTACTGTCTTGTTTAACGTCTGACATTGTTCAATGGACTATCTGAAACAATATAAATAAACTATTAATTTATTATATTAATGTCACCGGCTGAATCTTCATCACTTTTCTCTGCAGTCTGTGATATTTGAGCTGAGTGGGCCAGCGGAGGGTTACCTTTCCTTTGCACTGTCCTGGGACACATGGATGGTAAGCTAGTCCCTCATCACATAACTTTCTGCATAAAATATGGATCAGTTTGATTCAAAGATTTAAGATTCAAAGGCTTTATTGGCACATGCACAAAAGCTACAGCGTAGTTGTTGGCAATGGAAATCTGAAGTCGCAGACTTCTCTGACAACGCAACATACAGTGTACTTAAAGTAAAAAAGAAATAAGGAAATAAAACAGTGCAAGACACATGATGGTGCAAGTAAAATGCAGGAATAAGTCAAACATATACATATAAAAAATATACACAAAAATATCCATTTACCAACACGTTGCACCTGTATTAACCTGAACGTGTGTGTGTGTGTGTGCGTGCGTGCGTGCGTGTGTGTGTGTAGGGTGATGACGATGTGTATATGTGTGTAAAAGATGGGGACAGAGTATCGGTGAGTGCTGCCTTCGTCAGTGGACGATCGCACCCGGAGGACCAATCACAGGTGACGAATGAAAACACTTCCTCTTATTAAATACAATGCAATATAAGTGAGCAGCGAACATGTAATGTTGAGTAGTTAGCGGGGGAATTGTTCTCATTTCATCCTCTCCTTCTTTTTGTTTAAACTGTTTTGTCAAATGTTACTATGGTATTGTATTTTACAATTTTATTCTTGAAAATATTGTAAGGGACTAACTAGTAAACTAGAAGAATATGTAAATGGACCCAACACAGAACACAAGCAGGATGCAGATGAACTTTTATGAACAGGATTATAGCAATTACTGTAGACGCGGATGGGTTGGAGATAGCAGAGGTAGAAGGAGAGCAGCAGGGCGGCGTGGCAGGCAGAGGAAGCACAGGGAACAAACAAGCATTGACTTGGTTAACAAGCACACAAGGAACCAGAAACCTGGAAGTGACTGGAACACAGATCTGGCACCGAGTGGGAGAGGGGACGAGCTGATTGATGGAAGGTGTGTTAGAAGAGCAGGGAGAATAAGCCTTTCCCATTTCCCAGTTTGTACATCCTCGATTCCTTTCGTCGCCTCCTCTCCTTGCGTCTTAGTCCCGCCCACGGGAGAAGCGAGCGGAGGAGGCGAGGAAGACTCGAGGAGAAATGAGACATTCTTTCCTCAGAGCCGTCGACTTAATATGACGAGACGCACAGCTGCATATGTCATATCGCTGTATTTTATGATCTCTGTCAGATGAGCATAACAGTGTTTATGACAACTTATATATTTACTTTTAATTCAATTCACAATGTGGCATAATTTGACTAGAATGTTTTTAACACATACACACACACACACACACAATATATACATTTCTTTTATATATTTTATTCTGTGAAGCACTACAAATGCTTGCTTGAAAAGTAGCCTACTATACAAATATAGAGTGACATATTTATATTTATTTATATATATGATTGAGTGATATAAACTATTTACACAGCTGCCCCAGTTATGCTTTCTGCACGGACGTGTTCGCACTTGTAAGCATCACGTGACAGTGAATGGAAAATGTTGTTATTGATGTTATGTCTGCATGTTAACTAGGGAGCTGGAGTCTGGACGTTGGTTAGCCTAGCTTAGCATTAAAACTGAAAACAGTCTTCCCTCCCGAAATTGTGTTAAATGTTTAGCCCTAAACCTCCGTTGTGCGTCTTTCTGTGTGTTTGCAGACTGGTCTTTCCTCTGTGTCATGGCGGCTGGCCGATGGAGGGATTCAGTGCAGGTTGAGTAGACCAGTCAAATTGACCAATCAGGTTCCAGCCCGCTACGATCTGGACCAAGACTACTTCCTGTTTCTAGCGTCCGGACATGCTCAGTACGGTAAAGTCCACGGAATATCAACCCATTGACCCTGTCCGTCATCCAGTTTCTTATTATTAAAGTTCTTATCAATCTGTCAAAGCTTTATTATGTCACATATTATATCACAGTTTCATGAGCACCAACTCTTGGAATGGTATCAGCTTTATTTGGGTAACAGGATGTCATTAAAAGGAAATGATTGGCCTTTCAAGATTGAAGTGATTTATGAATCCCTGACATGAATGAATTCTCACTGTTTACTCTCTTGCTTTACTCCGAATGGAAAATGTTCTGAAGATGCTGCAGTTTGAGTTTAAGAATAAGTGCCACATATGTGTCTATATTTAATACACGTTTGATGGCTGTTATTGCTGTTTGTTTAAAGAGTGTGTGGACCTGGTGGTACTGTCGGCTTTATCTGATTGTAAAGGGTCTGGATCCTAAAGTGACTATAGTAAATGTTTATGTCCCGCTCGTCTTGAATGTCTTCTGAGGTTTCTTCCATGTCCCCTTTAATTGGGGGGTTTCTTTTAGGGAGTTTTTCCTTGTGCGGTCGTACAAGAGGGGGTCGTATCCTGTACAGTCTGTAAAGCCCACTGAGACTAATGTATAATTTGTGATATTGGGCTGTATAAATAAATTTGATTTGATTTGAATGCACCAGGGGTAGTAGTGATCACTTTGCTGAATTATACAGTAAATAGTCAAATTGAAAAATCCTTGCAGGAGTTTAAGATGCACATTCTTATATCTCTCCTGTAGGTAAAGTATGGAAACATAGTCAGCAGCCATTAATCTCCAGCCAGAGAAAACACATCACCGGACCCCCTGAGGTCCTGCGAGGCTCCCGGGGACCCATCCTTATGAAAGTGCATGGTTTGTTGTGTTTTTTACATTCAGGTCACTGAGTACTGCATCTTGTTTACAAGGTTGGATTCCATTACCTACAACACATATATGTAAATGTTATCATAATAAGATTTCTTATAATGATGCACACACAGCCACGTGTCATAAAACACATGATTATATAATAAGAACAGATGAGGGTATCAGTCTGCCAGATGTTTATGGTCAGAAGGAGGAGATGCAATAGCTGCTGAGCTGCCTCTACTTCTCCAGGTGCACTAATGCTGCTTGCCTGGATGCTAACAGGAAGTGTTGGTACCTTCATTGCCAGCTTCTACAAACCTGATTGGCCAAATCAAACTCTGCTCGGCCAGAAAGTCTGGTTCCAGGTAGACATTATACATACACACACACACACACACACACGTACGTACGCACGCACGCACGCATGCACACACACACAGCAGATACACTTGTTTGTCTCACTGTAATATTCACATGAAACCAGATGTAATATCATATTATGTGTGTGTGTGTAGGTTCATCGAGGCCTGATGATGCTAACTGTGACTCTGACCATCGTAGCCTTTTGCCTCCCATTTTTCTACAGGAAAGGTTGGAGCAAGGTACAGTACACACACACACACACACACACACACACACACACACACACAGTAACTCACTTTCACATGTAACAGGCGTAGTGTTGGACTCACATATGAGCTCATTACTGTCCTTATCAGAGACACTGATATGAACTTGACTTGAATTTTTACAACATTTAGAATCGTACGTGTATATATCTGTGTACTTTATTATTGAACATGTGGGGATGTTGGATCAGTTATCAATTACTGCAACGTGTGTGTGTGTGTGTGTGTGTGTGTGTGTGTGTGTGTGTGTGTGTGCAGCATGCAGGTGTCCATCCATACCTAGGCTGCTGTGTTTTAACATTATCTCTGATTCAACCAATCATGGCTGTGATCCGACCATCAGCTGACTCCCACAAGTAATCCCTCTCACACTCTTTACATGCAGAAGCACCTGCAGTGCTCCTCAGTTTCTGAGGTAATCTGAAGCCTCCCTCAGGTTCACACAGTGGCTTTTGTTGCTCTTGTTTGATACAAACAAACACGTGATTTGATCTCATTCATGTACTTTCCTGCTTCTGTCGGCAGACAGTGAAAAAGTGATTTAAAAATGCTTCCTGCGAGGCGAGTAGTGATTCCTGTGCTCCTGCCAAATCACTAATTAATGACTGCAAAGGTTAATGATGCCGGTATTCAACATCACACAGAGGGTCAGAGGGGACAGAAGGGTGTCTTCTTCTTCTTAACTTTAGTTCCACACAGGCCCAGACCAGGCTCACATCACACTAAAGCTAATGTGTAGTCACTCTGGTCACTTCTTTCAAAAAGAAGACAAAGAGATGTAGCCAGCTAAGTTACCTGGAGTCAAACCCAGAACAGCTGTTTACTTCAAGCCTGGTTCATGATGGGGAGGTTTTTATCTTCTTTGAGACAGGCCCCTGGTTGTGTCATGGTATATAAACTACCACTACTACTCGAGCATACTGTGACATCCACGAATCGTTTAATTTAAGATTGCCTGTACACAGTATGTCGAGGAAGTGACCATAATGACTCCTTGACCATCTGTTCCTCTGAATTACAAAGACGCCAAACCAGACCTGGTTTATCTGTTGTACCAGGGAGACAGACGTTCTCATTTATATTTAATGATATTGTTATTGCTGTATATCAATATAATGATATTCTTTGTATCTCTGTGCAGGAGATATATCTTTAACTGGGTCCACTGGGGACTTGGGTCTGTGACTGAGATCTTGGCAGGTTGGTCTGTATTAAAAAATAATGTAGTAACGCCATTCCTAGCTGGTTGATCGAAGTTACATTGTGTCTTGTATGTGCAGTGGCAGCCATGTTCCTGGGGATTCGTCAATCATCCCTGCTCCTCCCGCAGCCATGGGCGACACATGTTCTGATTGGCTACATGACATGGCTGGCCGCATTCAGAGTCCTCCTCCTGATGCACAAGCACCTTTACCTCCAAAAATGTATGAAAACTTGAAGTGTCTTTGACATTTAGGATCACATACGGGTTACAAAGGAGTTACTCTTCATGAGTCGGCGCCATATTGAGATGACTGTGGAGGGATTCCCCATATATATATATATATATATACCTGCGTGCTACTCTCACTGTTGTTTGTTTGACCAGCAGCATCGGGGTCAGATGACCAACCGGCCATCCTCTCTGACCAATCAGAGGACGGGCGATGGGTAGGTTTCAACGATCAATACTTTATTGCCATGTCCACACATTTGATAGGAATTTGCCTCAGTGCAAAACACATAGGCATACATGAGCAATTCAAAATATAGTGAAAAACAAAACATTTATCCCATTGATACATTCAAACATACATACTATGAGAGATAAGAGTCCTGAAATGATTTGTGCTGCTACCTCTCTACCTACTTTAACATGTTTGGCTGATGCTTGCTGAAAGTGCCTGTGCATAAGAGTTCAAGTATGGAACAGCCTCAGGATATGAGCTATTCCTGAAACAAGATGTCCTACACCTAAAGCTCTGGAATCTCCTACCCTCTTGAAGGGGAGGGATTTCAAGAGTCAGCTTCTGGGTCTTGTGTCTGATACATGTGGCGGTTATATGAAGGAGACCCTGTGCGTACTCTTTCCTGTCCCCTCTCAAGGGCGGTTGTTGTGTTGCCATACCACACTGTGGCTGAGAAGGCCTCCCCAGTCAAACCAAACGTTGTAAGCTGGCGCAGAAAGTGAAGCCTCTGGTGGGCCTTGTTAATTATAAGGCTGGTGTTGGCCTCCCACTTCAGAGTATGGCATATGGTGGTACCAAGGAAGTGTCAACCCTCTCTACAATGTGGTCATAGAGGACCAATAGGAAGTTGATTATTATGTACCAGAGCCTTGCTATTCTGAAGCTGGATCACTGACTAAATGGAGAGTCACTCGTGTTACACCTGTCCCTTTCCTGTGATGACAAGTCTAATCAGGCTTTTCTCAACACAGAGTATTCTAATTTGGCAAGTTGAACCCGGGAGTCCAAACTCACAGTAGGCTACACGAAATAATGTTCTTGCCGATATCAACAGCTCGGATTACACTTGAACAACAGCTAATCAACAAAAGAAAATCAACTTCCATTCCCTGAACAAGCTATTTTGTGCATCTGTGAGCTGCAGTCAGCAGATACACCTGTTAGCCTCCCTGTGATATTCACATGAAACCGAATGTAATTAAGTGTTTTTACTGTGCGTTGTGTTAGGATCTGTACATATAAGGAAGAAAAAGTACAGTAAACTTTCTAAAGTCATATCGTCACCATGAGGTTGCCAGGCAACTAGTAGAGACTTCCGTAAGTTAGTCAGCCTGGCCCAAGAAATAGTTACTTCAATTTGTGAACAGATTAAAAAAACTACAAGAGTTCATGGTAAGGCTTTATGTTAAAGGTGCAATGTGTAATTCTGAGCCACCTGCTCCAAAGAAATAGGGGGCAGTATTTCAACTCTAAACTGGGTCCATACAATCTCATAAAAACCATCAGTTATTAAAAATCAAATATATTATGTTATCCTATGATTATATTTTAGTTCAAGCCTAGACGAGCCCTGAGTCTGAGTCAGGCAGCTGTACTTGTTCTCCCTCTGTACTGAGAGACTGACTCACTATCACCTCTAGAGGAACAAGTGGTATTACAGGCTGGAGGGAGCAGCTAGCTGTTAGCATGCTAACTTCAGTAGATATCTCTGCAACACAACACACAGACGTCTTTGACATAACGTCACCACTGTTACCTGTAGTTTCTTTTGTCGTGATGTTGTGATGATGATGATGAAGGAATCTCTGCTGACACCGGCTCCGTTGTATATAAAAAGTGTATTACAAGTAGCACAGCATCAAACACCAAAAACAGGCGATGTGAGGATCCCAAGCCAAAATGAATCCTCTTCCTTTACATCACTCTGTCCCTGTTATTTATAGGGCACAGAGACCACCTCACCCCCTAGCAGGTTATCTGAGGTCAATGTATGGATGACCAAATATGGGCAAACCCACATGTTATTGGGTAAACACAGATGTCCTACTCTCTATTGTGTAGTGAAGAGGCTCCTTCCAACATTCCTCAGGATCCCTTATCTAGGAATGTACCCCTCCAGGATAAAGAGAATAAACATGTGTATACCTGTGTATTGCCAGGTTATACACCACATATTTCCCCCCTTCGAGACTACACAGAGTCTCGAAAACAAAAAGAATGAACTATAAATGAATATAATTGTGATAGAAATAACAAATCCTCCAACCCATGCTTTCTTCAGCATAACTCTAATATTAAAATTACTTTATGGAGTGGGGAAGCGAAAAACCTGTCTGGCAGTCATCTTCCCAAAATATCCATCAAACAATCTAGAGAGGGAAATTCTCCCACTGCCCCTCTGCCCTAGGCGACCACATAAAGTACTCCAGACCCATTAAAAAGAGGAACTCTAATTATTTGTAACAAGTTGTGTAGAATACCACTTAAGCAAATACATATGGAAACCTCAGAAAATAAAATCATAACAATGTCCAAATTCCGGCTGGTCGACCCATCGTACCTTCCAATGGACCTTTCCCTGCCTAAACCCAATTTCCCTAGGCGTTAAAGAAAACAAGAAAACATCTGAGGTCCCAATACAGTTATTCAATATCAGACAACATCATTCTACAAACAATTGCTACAAAGAGAATATTATGAAAGTTACGTATTACTCATACAAACATATACTGTATACATATAAAAAGACATAAGAATGCATCACACTGCAGCTCCTCCGCAGCGTTGACCGGTGTATCGTGTCGATGCTGTATCGAATCCGAACACTTTATCACAATGTCCTTGTTCAAAGTCCTCCAGTCCATCGTAATTGACCCCTCTTGAGTGTCTAACTCCCTCCCCCAATGTCCTTTTTGGAGAAAAAGAAAAACACCAACCAGTATCTTTGCAGAAAACAACAAAATGCAAATTAAACATCAAACACAGATTATAATGTGAGATTCACAACATCATATTATTTCAGTTTATGATTTACACTTCCATTTCCCCCCTTAGTATATAACCCCCATCATAACTATCAAATGGCAACAAAATAATAAATGTGAAAAGTATGCTAGGATTAGATATTTAATATGGATATTTCTCCATCAATTCTCCTTCCATCATCACTTCCTCCCCCTCATCTGTACTAGCCATCTGTAATAGTGGCATCTGAGATTGATCTCCAGGCATTACAACACCAACCCATCTCAATATCATAGCCTTCGCAAAGGTCAATAACAGCGTACAGAAACAAAACATCACACATAATGATAGAATAACTGCCACCATAATCTGAACCAACACTGCTCCTAGCGGTCCTAATTTGTCCTGCAACCAGGTATTTGCAGACCATCCTGCTCCTTCTGATTGGCCAAATGCATCCCTTATATGTTTCAATGCATCCATGACACTAGTCATATTGTCCGAACTATCTGAAATCAAAGTGTAACAAGCCTCTCCGGTTAAATTCAAAGCCACACATAGGCCACCCTGTTTGGCCAAAATATAGTCTAGAGCAGGGGTGGGCAAACTTTTTGACTTGCGGACCACAATGGGTTCTAAAATTTGACAGAGGGGCTGGGCCAGAAACAGATGGATGGAGTGTTTGTGTGAACTAATATAAATTACATGTAAAAGCCATTACATGAGAGGATTTGGCCTGTAACATGTAGCAAAGCATGAATATGCAAGGCTCATTGTACAAATTGTTTTCCAAAGGCATTAATTTAATTAAATTTAATTTAAATAAACACAGTAGAGAAACTCACGTTCAATTTCAGTGGGAACAGTGTTGTTGATCTCCCTTTTTTGCCAGTGCATCAAAGTCTGGAGTAAGTTTTGTTGTGGCAATTCTCAGGATAGATCCGAGGTGTTGGTCAGTTAACTTGAATCTGTGACGGGATTTGTTGATGTTCATGACGCTGAATGTCTGCTCACATACGTAGGTCGAGCCAAACAAAGTCAGCATCTTCTGTGCTCTTAACTCTTATAACTCTTCCGTTATCTCAAAACTGTCGTTAATCCCGCGGATAAAAATTAGGAGCTGAGCAGTGTCTTTTACGTCATTACTTTCATCCAGTGCCAGTGAATATAACTTAAAGGACTCGGCTTTTTTGTTTATTTGGCTGGCTATATCTTCGTCAATCAGTTCCACACGGCGAGTCACAGTCCTGCAAGATAAACTGATTTTTTCAAACTTGCCTTGGCTCTCCGGACACAGTAGACCTGCCGTCTCTACCATGCATTCTTTTAAAAACTCGCCTTCGGAGAAAGGCTTGCTAGCTTTTGCTAATTTGAATGCCAGCAAAAAACTTGCCTTGGTAGTTGACTCTTGAATTGCAGTTTGTCGGTGAAAAAAATGTTGCTGAGTCTGTAAATTAGCCACCAACCTCTGAGCCGTAGCCGTCCGTTCTTGTGTTGACTGCTTGCTAGCATAGTTAGCATGCTTCGTAGCAAAGTGACGGCTGATATTGTACTCTTTGAAAACCGCGACAGTTTCTTGGCATATCAGGCATACAGCCTTTGACTGGACTTAAGTGAAAAAATATTTTGTTGCCCACTCCGTATTAAACACTCGGCACTCACTATCCACTTTTCTTTTCTTTGATAAGCTCATTTTTACAGAAGGGCTCACAGAGCAAAGCTAAAAACAGAAGAAGTAATGGTACCTTCAAGTGCTATGGTAAAGATGATCTTTTCCACTTGTAAACTGGTAGTTACAAGTGCGTTGTGTGTTGTGTTCAGGTGCAATTTTCAAGTCGGTTTTTGGTATTTACCATAATTACCAGAGCACATGAAGATACAAAAATATACCACACGCCAACAAGGTGAATGTGCCTGAAGTGCGCCGATCTTTTTTTATTATTATTATTATTTTTAAATATAATTTGGACAAGTTCGGCGGGCCGGATTAAAAAGCCCAACGGGCCGTATATGGCCCGCGGGCCGTAGTTTGCCCACCCCTGGTCTAGAGCCATATCATGCTTTAACAATGTCAATCTATGACTTTTTGGAGTATTGGACAAAAAGTCAAACCCCCTTATGGTTTCATTAGCAAACCCCTGTAAGGTATACGTAATATTATCAATGTGATCTGCCAAAAATGTCACACCATACCATGGAAATAATCCTATACCCCATTTTTCTCCTATACTTATCCTCCAATGGTAGGATTCCAAATTATGAAATTGTGCCAACTCTCTTTTCGTCCTACCTCCAGAAAGATCATTAGATTGATTCTTATCGGGGCCTTCTCCCTTCTGAATAGAAAAAACCTCGTATGGGAGTTTCAATGTTGCCATGTAACAACATCCTGTCCACCCATACGGCAGAAATATGTATGCTTTATCACCGCACACCCACCATATATCTTTAAAATTCCCTATAGTCACGTTTCCAGGTAAAAACTGATCCTTACCATCACAGTTCTATGCTGTTTGCGATGTGGGACATAAAAGATCACCTTATATTCTCCAACACGAGCCTTACGTTCACGCCTATCCAAGGTCATCATATAATCATCACAGTCAGATATTCCCATAAACATACCCGGTCCATCATAAGTATTGTTTGAACAAAAACAGTTGCTGGCCCTCACGGAGGCCACATCCATTGCCTCAGGGACTGCTGTTAACATATTTTCCTGCTGAGCAAGCAAATTCATGTAAGGTAATGTCCCTAACCAAGAACAATTAAATCTAAGCCTAAACAAATGTGTTGACAAAGCCATCACCGTATCTTTGTCTGATTGCTGCTGATACAACAGCCACGATAAGGCATAAGATTGACATCTAGTAGCTAAAGGTTGAGGCACTGTCTCTAAAATCGAAGGCCATGTGCCTGGTGATGGAACTTTCACCACACATGGACAATTCAATCGTGCAACCGATCTTATGGAATGAGTCAACTGCTGGAACCATAAGTTCCTGCCTGCCCACTTATCTGCAATCCGTAACACTGAAGAATCAAATCCATATGCCTTCCATGTAGCATCTCTCTTTTGTACTGCATGATCTTGATTAGCCATATCTTCCGGTATCCTATCAAAATCAAAAAACTCCGCTTCCATCTTTGGACTAGTCCTCTGAGCTGTCCCAGATTAATCATCATTATTCTCTTTCCGTTCTATTGTCACAACTTTTGGCTGAATGGTAGTTGGTATCGTTGTCAGTTCTCCTGTTTCGCCAATAACTTGGACTTCTGTACTCTTTGTTCCATTCGTCACCACCAGAGTCACTATCCTAACCCTGGGTCTTGCCTCTGATCCCTCATTCTCAGACCTCGTATCATAAAAAGAGCATCTAAAATCACCCTGATCTTTCTGCTGAGTCTTATATACATACAGACTACAATCTCCTTCAATCTTTATTCTTTTCTTGGCATTAAGTAGGGTATACCTTCTCTCTGCTGATGTCCCCAACAGATCTAGGATCCTGCCATGATTATCTTCCCACTGCACTCTATACTCCCCTGTACCATTATTTTCTCCTGTACACTGGCATGGGAGCAGAGCTGACCTCCCCAAAATCACCTCAACCCTAGTCTTCGTAGCGTTTTGGTCTGACTCTTCTCCGAACTGGTTTCGAACTCCTTCGTCTAACTGGGTCTTCAAATCCTCCTGGGGCAGATTCACAGCCCTTTGTAACCTTTGACGTTTCGCACTCCACTGAAACGGATTCTGTTGTTTCAGGGACATGTTGAAAATCAATGTCTCCAAACCTTCTCTCCTGTCCATTAACTGTTGAGTCAGCTCTGGCAACATCAGCAATGTGCACAGAAGCATCAACACCGTCCATATCATTGACAATCTCCCCTTCCGGGTTTTGACTGTGAAGATTTTCATGCATCTCTTCTGTTTCCTGTTCTCCCACAATTTCTCCCGGCTTCTTGAGCCTTCACCATCTTCTTTTGCTCCTCTTTGTTTATCACCTTTTCCTCTTCCTTTTTCTTGTCGCTTTTCACTTTCTCCTCATCGCTTTTCACTTTCTCTGTCTCTATCTCTCTCTGTCTCTCTCTCTGTCTGTCGCTGGGTCATCTCACTCCTCCTTTCTTTTCCGCTTTAGCCAGCATCCGCCTGACTGCAGGTGCATATCCGCCTACTGCCCCCTCTAGATCACTTTGATCATCATCCTCAACGCCTCTCCTCCTGGTCCTCAGTTTCTCCTCAGTTCTCAAATGGATTGTTTTCTTCTTACTTTTAGAACTTGGATACATCTTCATAATTGTTTGTGCTTCTCCCGTTTCTATTATTCGGTCTTCTTCATCTTGGATGTGATAATTACCCCTATGACTGATCACTGGGAGTTGGGGATAGACTTCTTTAAACTTCACCTCCTTCTCATAAGCTGGGGGTCTTTTGATTGGGTCCGTATGCGAGAAAGGTGCATTCATTTCCGCCGCTAATTTTTCTATTTCTTTTACACTTTTCCGAATTGCTTCCGCGCCGCTATCGTTCTTATCTTTGGCTACTTTTAACCTTTTCTGTCCCTCGTTTTCAAACAACTGGAGAATGCCGAGCTCTACTTGCCTCTTTTCTTTACGTTGTCTCCCCTTTTTACCCTTCTTTTGATCCGCCTTATAGGTGGACACAAGCACCTGCATTGTTTTAATTACATCAAGGTTTAGGGTCCCTTCCACTGGCCATGGTTGGTCAATGTCAGGCCAACGCTTACTCCACTTCTCCGACATCTTTGTAATACCTTTAATTAAAGGATTGTTCTTCTGTACTACATCAGCAGGAGTAATTATATTTGGATTTATAATTTCAATGTTCTTTTTATTCATTGTGATTACTCTTTTACGTCCCCAAATTCTAAATTAAAACTAATTATCAAGATACTTAAGGTACTTGAAGCTATTTAGATCCTTACCCCCCTTTGGAAACAGTTGTATATTTCTCCACTTTTCCTCAAATTCATAAATGTCCTTCCTGGGGCTCATATACTTTAACCTAGTGAAAAAGTCCTTTGGAGAGGCTCATATATTTTAGTTTTACAAAGTCAAAAAGTCCTCTTCAAGGAGGCTCATATATATTTATTTTTACACAATCAAAAAGTCCTCTTCAAGGAGGCTCATATATTTTATTTTATACACAGAATATCTTTCCCTGTATTTCACTGAATCTCCCACTCTACTCAGTCACTCTTCACAAAAGATCAATCATTCATCCAGCAGAAACACAAAGCAGCTTGCAAACCACACAGCAAATTCAACATTATCCCAATTACACAACCGGTATTCAATCCTAAATTCTCAAAGACGTCTCATTCATACATTTCCTATTAGCATGCTCCTGCCGCTCCTTAATCTTTCTAAATTTCTGCTACCTTTAAAGTGTAAATATTCAAGTGGTTCCTCCGAACACTGTTCGTCAACAGATGTCCCTCGTAAACCCACTGAATTTCTCCTTCTACACCCAGGCCCCCCAAATGACCTGAAATTCTCCTAGTGAATTTTCCAGGCTTCTAAATTCTCCCTTTGGGCTTTGTCCAAATCTGCGGCTTCTTTTCCTTATTCCTTTTTCCTTATTCCTATTTCCGTATTCCTTTTTTCCTATTTTTACCATTATCCTATTGCCCTGGGCCCAGGGTTACTACTTTATCCGACTATTTTCTAAAGCCAACTTTCACGCAGTGACTAATTTACGAAATGTCTTACCGTTAAGAAGTTGAGGGCCCAATCTTCATTAATCTTGCAAAGTTATTTAGCACACCTTATCGTTACTAATTAGGCTATTCTACACTTTTACTTCAATCCCATTATTTCCTTTACTTCTTTACGTCTACCTTTATTCTTCTGTATCTTCTCTATAGTACTCCCCCCTATTGCGTCGTGCATTACGCAATAAATCCCAATTTAGAACAGAGTTTCACCTCATCATCAAAACAACAGGTCCCACACACATTTGCTCGCACGGTGCGCTGTCATGGCAAACACACACACTCCAACGAATGCTCACCGTAAGTAGAAGCCTCGGTACGGGAGAAAGTGCGCTGAAGATGGGAGCGTCGCCGCAGGTCACAACACGTCTAGGTTTGTGACGCCATTTCTGTGGTTTCTTTTGTCGTGATGTTGTGATGATGATGAAGGAATCTCTGCTGACACCGGCTCCGTTGTATATAAAAAGTTTATTACAAGTAGCACAGCATCAAACACCAAAAACAGGCGATGTGAGGATCCCAAGCCAAAATGAATCCTCTTCCTTTACATCACTCTGTCCCTGTTATTTATAGGGCACAGAGACCACCTCACCCCCTAGCAGGTTATCTGAGGTCAATGTATGGATGACCAAATATGGGCAAACCCACATGTTATTGGGTAAACACAGATGTCCTACTCTCTATTGTGTAGTGAAGAGGCTCCTTCCAACATTCCTCAGGATCTAGGAATGTACCCCTCCAGGATAAAGAGAATAAACATGTGTATACCTGTGTATTGCCAGGTTATACACCACATACCTCTTCACACTCTGCTGATGATGTTAGTTCATTGTTTTAATGTTTTTTTAAGTTTAAATTCTGGCATATCTTACAACCTTTATAGTGCTTGTAATAAGCGTTAGTTCATAGGTAATAAAGCCCTTATAAGATGCTTGTTAACATTATTATGTGTTAATAAAACTATATAAGGGTTAATAATAGCTTCATAAACACGTTTATTGTTAGATTATAAGACTTTTATGAGAAACTTGTTCATAGACTGCTTAAAAACCTTGTGTCTGCGTTCTAACTTCTGTCGTACTTTCTGTTTCAGGGCTCCTTCATAAAGTCTCTCATCTTGGTTGCCTTGGCTCTGGGAAACTCTGGTCTCGTCATGACCCTGCAGTTCTCTGTCGCTGCCATTTGATATTTTATGGCAAAGAAAGCCAAATAACTTTCAACTTTAAAATGGTACATGTTTATGCAAGGCTTGGAATACCATTATAATTCCAAGTTGAGCATAGCCGGATAAAAGAAAGAATTAAGAACTTAACTGTAGTATTCAGCCCAACACAGAATAATTCTATTTAAAACCAAATGGTTCTTTTTTGTTTGTATTTCAGATAGTTGATTGTATCTGTGTCTTATATGTTTACCTTATTCCTATACATTTATGATCAAATGTTCATATTCTAATTCTGTCTAAGTAGCATTATTAATGTTTATTGGTAGCACTTCTCGGACCTTATTGAATAATTGATTAAAGGAAACTCTTGAAACAGCAAAACAGTCCACCACAGAAGCTTATGTTTGGATTTGTGTATCCTTGAACTATGCAATCAGTGTTAAATGACAATACAGCTTTTATTATGAAAGAGGAAGATGAACTGAAAGCAAAACATCTGAAGTTAGTATTTGAGCTTTATTTTTCTGCACAGGGAATTTTCATTCTTTTGGATATAACCTTTCTTCTATTTATTTTGCAACCCTGAAATGATATAGCTGTGAACAAATACACATCCTGCTACTTTTCTATGTCTGATAATGGCCTCAAAAAAAAGGCAATGGCAATGTGTTACTGCTCCACTTCATGTGGCGCTATGTACTTTACTTTTTAATTCAGATTAAATAAGAACAAAAGCCATTAAACATATAATAAAGATGTATATATATATATATATATATATATATATATATAAAATAAGTAGAAAAGTAGAGTGCAGCCTGCTCATGCTCATACATTTCTCAACATGCACTTAAACCACAAGACACCACAGGGACAAATGCTCAAATATTATGTTGAATTTATTGTTCGGTTTAAATCCGGATGTATCATGTGACAAGTGTCCCAAAGCTTGTGATGTCCAGTGTAGCTATCTGTAACTGTTCTGAACAAACATCAGTGTATTACGTAACATTCTTACCCCAAGATAACATTGCATGTAAATCAGTATGACATCACATCACAGCTTTTCCATGCCTCATTGGGAACACAAGGAGACATTCGCATGCAAAATCACGATGATGCAATAACCATCGCAGCTAGACAATGAGCGTGTGGGAGATTATCAAGTCGAGTTTTTACATCAAAAAAACATCAACGCACTAATCCTCTGAAAGGTTGGATAAGATGGTCACAGATGACAGATGTGCTTACTTGTGTGTGTGTGTGTGTGTGTGTGTGTGTGTATGAGAATGTTGTGTATGCCTGTATCCGTCCTATAATAAGTGTGTCAGTGTGAGTGTGTGAGGCTGAACATGTGTGCGTCGCAAATGTCGCTAAAGCTGCTGTCTTCTGATTGGCTGCTGCCCACACACACTCAATATGCACCCCGCTGGCACTGAGAGAAAGAGAGAGAGAGAGAGAGAGAGGGACACAGGGACAGAGGGGGTGATATAAAAGGAAGAGAGGAATATGTGGGAGAAGAGAACAGAGGTATAGGAACAGAACATTTATGGCTTTCACCCCCGTGTAACCAGTTGACATCACACCACTGTCACAGCTGGAACAGCAGGTAAGACACAACTCTACCTCATGCTTGGTTTGAATGTTTTTCTGAGGCCTATGAAACTCATTGTCAAGACTAGGAATGAATAACTGCCACAGGAGAGTTTTCCTACATGCTTCAAACATTTGAGAAGAGATCCATCAAGGTGTTGTGAAGCTCAGCCTTAGAGGTATGATACCTGTAGGGAAACTAATAACAATCTCAAGTGTATTTTACGATGATAAAGGTAAGTGTGTGATCTATTCATTATGGAAAAGTCTGAGAGTTGTTGTCTTTACATTTTCCATCTGACAAATTCATTTTGAATTTAACATCAAGTGTCAAAGTCAGGTTTGGTTGTCAGTCCAAGCTTCTTTCTAGAGATTCCTTGTTGTGCTAATGATCAACAATCTTCATTAAAGATGTAGCTGTCGGCACCAACAATAATCCTGACAAGATAATTGGTGAGTATCCGTTCTGGACACTTTTTTCTGAAAACACATGTTATCACCCAATGAGTGTGTGGGAGGGCTGCCACTCGCAATGTAGCGCGACAGACAATTTTGATCAAAAGTAACACTGTTTGGTCTCTTGTGGTTGTCAAAGGTCATTCTGGAAATGTAGGAAATAAGTAACTAAGGTAGAAGTAGGCAAGGAGAAGAAACGGTGCATTGGTGTTCAATTAATCCTTAAATGTCTTCTGGAATATAGATTAAAGATCCGTAAAAGGAGATTAACATGTTGGTGAGTTTTTCTCAAGTTGATATTTATGCACGACATCCTAATGTTATGTACAACTACAATGATCACAAGAAATTATTCAGTTTCATAAGCCTTGGAGAAACAATTGAATTTGATCCATGTGTGTTTATGATCGTTACAACATGTGAAAAAACTGATTGCCTTATATCTCTCAACCCAAAGTCACGCATTATTTTTGCCCTGTGGCTCCATTGATCTGTGCGTGTGGAATACAGGAAACACTGTACACAGAGTGAAAGTCTGTGTGTGTTCGTGTGTTTGTGTGTGTGTAATAGAGCTGGCAGCACAGTGTCATCTAGCTGTGACCTTGTATTTCCTCTACTAGTCAAGACAAACACATGTAATTAATTACTCTGTTGGACAAATCCACTGCAATACAATGACAATAAGCCATTTTGACGTCACATAAAAGTCGGATTACACCCATGTACGGGACTGCTTGATTAAATAGGGAATCTGATCCAGTCAGTGACCTCTGACGGGGAACAAATGGAAGTAAAAAGTGTGGATCTCTACTGGAGAGATGAACAGTAATCGTAGCATTACATCATTATGTGTCTCTACTTATTTATTCTGCTCTTTCCTTGAGTTTGTCACCTGTGTTCATCTCACCCTTAAAGATGAGTCGGCTGAGCACAGGATAAAAGTTTTCATGCATTTAGGGCCACAGCTAACGTGTGTGCATCGCATGTTCCCAGAGTGCAAATATAATCAATTTGGAATCACACAGAACAGATGGATGTTTGATACATTGATTATCAAAATAATGTATCTTTCTGGCAATCGACTAATCGACTTAGTTGTTGCAGCTCTACTTACACAGAATTCAAACTCTAGTTTTGCCAAAGAGAGCTTTAATGGTGTAGCACACGTTGAGGGTTGGCAGCCACTTGTCGGTCAGCAAAGAAGCCTACAGACAGTCATCAGGCCGTTGTCATGTTGGAGCAGGAAAGTTCAGGTGTCACAAATAACAGGAATAATGGCTGCACTCCATTTAGGTGAGCCACTTCGAGGTTCAAGATGCTTTGAATATGGGCCAACTAGCATGGCTAAATGGGGAACTTCCTTGGAAAGAAGCCATCACCAGTGTTATCAGGTGTTTTAGGTGGGACAACAACTACTTTGGACAGAATAACTCCTCCCTTAACTTCAGGTATGTGGTTTACTAGTTTTATTACGATTCTTTTCTAATTTCCTTTCTGTGATTGATTTGCTCAAAAGGTTTACACTGGCTTTGCACGTGTATTTGCTAGATACATGTATAGAGACAATAGTCATTCTAATTCCCTTTGAGGACTTGATGCACTGACACTGATGTGGACTTGAGATGATCCTTACCCTGTTGGTGTTTTTTTAAGCTTTTTTCTTAACCCTTACCACAAAGCTAACAACCGATAACAAATCAGCCGTGTTGTATTACCCTTGGTGACATGTCTGTTCAGTTCTCCTGTGCATTTGTGTTACACTGAAACTAAAACTAAAGTGTTGATAAAAAGAAAGATACAAGAGGTTTGGTTTGTAACAACGTCTTCTTCTCTTACCTTCTTTAAAAGAAATACTAACTTCTGACAACTACCAGAAAATAACACCAGCACCAGCCATCCACTTTCGTTTCCACACACTTGACATTATGAGTGGGGGGGGTATCCCCACAATGCATGCATGGATCAAGCATTAAATCAGAATTGCATTAATTAGTCAGTACTTTACCACTAAAACCACACTTTCTTTTCGCCCCAAACGCCCCATCGCCTATAGTGAGTGTAATAGTTACCAACCGCGACATTGGTAGTGTGAACACCTAGTGAGTCTGTGTCATCATGGCAAAATGTGCTCCTGAAGCGGGAACTATAGCAGAAGCCATTTTGAGTACTTTGCCAGGTGTTTATATTTCTGTCTGTCTGTCTGAGTTTTTCTCCGTGAAAATGAAGGTCGAGTTGGAAGATGTGTGTGGTCCGAACAAGGATTTTACAACATACTTCAGGGACATTTGCCCACATAATGACATCACATTCTATAATCTGTAGCAATACCGTTTTATAAAAACTCAAATCTAATCTTTTGTAATTGATGCTGCAATTAGAAATAGTCCCAGAGCTGCCCAATATACAAAAGCTTTGTATTTTACTATAAAGGGTTAAGAGCAGATTGTCACCAGATTAAAGTCATTACATCAACAGTCTAGTTTGGTCGCAGCTCAATGATGATTTCCTATCTGAAGGTCAAATCTGGCTTTTGCCTCCCCTCATCTCTCTCTTCCTGTCTGTCTCTACAGTATGTCTCGCTCTCTCCCTGCTCATCTCGCTCTCTCTGTCTGTCTGTCTGTCTGTCTGTCTGTCTGTCTGTCTGTCTGTCTCTGTCTGTCTGCCTGTACTCCTCTCTCTAATCTGTAGGCTTTATCCAGGGTGTGTGTGTGTGTGTGTGTGTGTGTGTTCAGACAGATGTGATCTGGTGTGCAGACACTTGAACCTGACCTCAGCTCACCTAGCTCTCTCACACATACACACACACGCACATGCACATGCACACACGCACACACACACACATACACACACACACACACACACACACACACACACACACATACACACACACACAACAGTCTGTGAGTCAATGTTAGGACATTAATAAAACTCTAGCAATGTATTCCATCATCACTTCTCTTGCCTCCATGAGCTGTGTGTCACTGTCTTTGGAACCCCATCATGCACCCGTCCCTTTCACCTCACGCAACATCTTTGTCTCACGTCCCTCCCTTCATGCCAACCTCGGGAGGCACGCCTCGCTCTTTGGAAACCTCTGGTCAGAAGAAACACAATAAAAAAAAATAAAGAAAATAAATGTAAATGTAAAAACAAAATGTGATTAATTAAATTAGGTGAGTACAAGCAACTGACAGTATGGGGATGGTATCATTTTGTATGCATTCTTTTTTTTCTTTCAACTCCCTTCTTACAAAAGAAACTAAGATTGTATAACTCAGCAAGAGAGATACAATGCAGTGTGGTGAATTGAAGTGGTTTGTTTTAAATTGCTACAGTACAGGGGTTGTTGAGTTGAGGTTAGTTTATTAGAGGATCCCTATTAGCTGCACCTAAAGCACCGCGAGTCTTCCTCTTAGAGGTAAGTTCACACTCAGCATGGAGCAAGTACCAGGCTGCATTACTGACGTGATGTCTGGCAAACTGCACACCCTGGGCATGAGTGAAAAAGCACAAAAACTGACGCATCCATTTTTGGGTGAAAGCATGCCGAATTATACTGGGATATATATTGGCCTGCATGGTGTTGGATTTATTCTTATTTTTTCCCCCTTTTTGTTTAACATGATGGTATATGGTTGTTATAATTACTTGAAAATGAAAGAAACATTCTCAAGCACTACCTCTTTTATTTGTTGTATCAAAATATCGTTACATCTCTTCAACCCGTGAACGTTACATACATTCCTATAGGCCGAGTCTACTTTCTTTCATTTACAGTGTTTGAGGGCGGCAACGCGCGTGCAGCAGTAGAGCGCGCGCGCGAGAGAGAGCAAGAGAGAGAGAGAGAGAGAGAGAGAGAAAGAGATGTACAATATTCTGCCAATACAGATTTATCTCTTCCGCTCTAATTCACCGGCAACATAATACACGGGGTCGATACATCCGTCCTCTCTCCCTCTCCATCTCCCTCTCTCTCTCTCTCTCTCTCTCTCTCTCTCTCTCTCTCCCTCTCCTCACTCATTACCTCTCTCCAACACACACACCACACACACATACACGCGCCGGTCGCAGCCGTCAGCTGCTTGTATGCGTCCTTCCTCGCGCCAGCGGGTGGCCGCCTGGCTGCTCGCGCTGCCGTTGGGGAGAGGTGGAGAGGAATGCGCGCGCCGCGGCCGCCTGGAGATGATCTCGTTTTGGTTGCTGTGCTGGAAGCTGTTGGTAGGTAAATAAACAAATCAACGACACACGTCAACAACGTCTTGATAATAAACAACAACACGTGTCCCGGGCTTTATGTCCTTCTCATGGTGCGGTGGAGATTTGGGGACGTTTTGGTGGCCACCGTGTAGCCTATGAGCGAGGTGTAGTGCGAGGCTTTGGCTTAGCTTGAGCTACCATCAAAACCCGGGTTTTCTTGGCTTCTGTTTATGTGCTTATCTGTAACGATTTTGGTGTTTTGCCCGTTTTTAGGATGGTGTCTTATGTAACACATTTGGCTCAGCACTCAATAGAATATATTAGCATCAGAATGTAACTACTCTGAACAGAATGGAGTCTATAGGGTTGAATAGAATAGTGAATTGTTTAATGCTTACTGGTGAGGCAACATATCTCATCTTCCACACATGATGTCTAAAGCTGCTCTGTAATCCTCCCACACACACACACGCACACGCACACACACACACACACACACACACACACACACACACACAGAGGTGTCTCTGTGGAGCTGTTGGATGGGGGCCACACAGAGGTTTGAAGTGAAGTTGATTCACGTTACAGGCAATTTTATTTTGTGGAGAAACTGTCTTTCATATATTTTAAATCTGAAGTTCAGACAGGAGTTGTGCAAGTTGACAGAGGTTAGATAGATGATCCAAAAGGTCACTGGTTCAGATCCAGGCAGTGATAGGAAGTGTGGATTAGAGCTGAGAGCTCTCCAATCCTTCCCCATGTGTGGTGACTCTCTGAAGAATTGAAGATTTGGCTATATTTAGAATAAATTGATTGAACGTTCGCTGAAGAATGTATGCACTCTCATTAAATCTCCTTCATAAAGGCTTATGACAGCCCAGTGACTGGTGCATTCATCCAATTAGTTGTGGAAATGGTTCAACTTCCTGCTGATGTTTGAGTGACGAAGAGAACTTAATCATTGGCTGTACGATGAACTTAAAATGAAGCTTGTTCCAAGAAAATCGAGCCTTGTCAGATCACACTTAATTGAGGGCTGGAGTTTCAGTGCTCATTGGTATGAATGTGTGTCACGGATGCAGAGCATTACTAATCTTTTATAAATGGTGTAATTTAGTCTTCTGAAGCTGGACTATATTCTGCAGTCCTTTCAGATCTCCTGTTTGTAAATCTTTTCAGGTCAGCAAGCATCAACAGAAACGTTGGTATTTTCATATTTCAGTTGTTAATCTTCTATACATGTACAATCTCATCACTTCAATATAAGTATCATACGGCTCTAGAAGGGCATGTGAGATGTCATCATATTCAGCGTATAAGTACCTGAGAATTGTTATGAATTGGATCTTTCTCCTCACAATTAACTGAAAGAGAACTGGCTTTAGCAGCTTGCCTGCCTCTGCAGCTATACTTACTGTTACCATAGCAACACCTCTCGTCTGTCACCAGCACATGCCTGGAACGACAGACCATAATAATCTGCTAACCCACTCACAGCCAACGCATTGCCACCATGGTAACAATATGAAGGCTTGAGTTTAGTATACACTGCTATAATCTCCTACTGTGTGTATGGGTTAGGGGTGGAGTTGAGGGTCTATATGTGCATATAACTGCTGTATGGATGTAACTTCACATGATCCAGTTCAGTACTGAAGTGGATTTTTTGTTTTTCTTAAGCAATCATTACTATTTCATTTTACTTTTCATTTACAAGCCATATTTGTTGTGTACCAATTTTTACTGGTTAAATCGCTATCAAAATGTGGCAGAGAGAAGAATAAAAACTATTTGTTTGACATTTTGCATACTAATGTAAATGAGTTATGGAGACCCATTTCTGCCAGGGAAAAAAGAAAAGATGAAAAGTCAAAAAGCGTCACCTGAGGCAAATTTGTAATTTGTGGTATTGGGCTATATAAATAAAATTTGATTGATTGATTGATTGATTGATCATTTTATTTTTATTTTATCTTTTTCTGGCAGGAATGGACTACATTATTGTGTAAATAACCACAGAATGCTTTGAATGTTTAGTATTCAGGCTATAATAACGTTCTGAATTAAATATCAAGTGTTTGTGTCCACAGAGAGCATCAGCTGGACTAAGGAGACCAGCTGAGCTAACAGACGGTAACCACGACAACGGAAGCTCCAGCAACAATAACCCTGTCAACAACTCTCCCACTTCTATACAGTCTTCAAATACAGTTACCATGGAGATCAGCTCATCGCCACCGCTAACAGACATGGAGAGAGAAAACTTGGTTAGCTGGCGCAGCCAGGAAGTCGAGGAACTCCATTACCCAGAGGTCCATGGGATGCAGCAGCCAATCGGGGATGAGCAGGAGGAAGAAGAGGCTGCTGGGAAAGAAAATGGAGAAGGCGATGGAGATGAGTGTGATTATCTTGTTTTTCAGATAGGAGAGCAGAAGGGAGGGGACAAAGGAGGTGACGGTGAAGGTGAAGGAGGACAAGACACGGAGACAGGAGGAGAGGAGGGTGAAGATGGAGGAAGAAGAGACACAGAAGGAAAGGAAGAAGGGACAGG